>JACXSJ010001591.1:0-81732 GCA_014851325.1 Pentalonia nigronervosa
CTTATTTATATATTTAAATCAAGACCAAACTGTTGACACTAAAATTGGTTAAATGAGACATGGATCACTAAATTAATTTTCAATATTTTTATTGTCACGAATTCATTTACACCATTATATAATACGTCAATATTGAATTATAAGTAAACAACAATAATATATGATAAAATATTATAATTTTATATAATATAAACCATGTTTTGAAAAAATTAATTCAACTTACTCCATGCAAGATACGCCCTAAGCCCCGAAAGAATAGGGAAACAAACTTATGTCGACTCTACTAGTTGATTATAGCTGTGTCATTTCTAGAGTGCAGACTTCATATGAAGAAACTGCTTTCTTTATCCGCCTTCATCTCGTTTTGAACTGAAAGTATCGAGATATTTTATGAAAATAACCTGAACGGAACAAAATATGACGTGAGTATAAGCGTTGTATACTAAAGTACTGTTTAACGACTTGTCCTTCTATAATTATTGTTGGCGTATTTATTAATTTTTTTATTCAGTGAAATTGTGAGAATCGGTTAATCGTCTGTGATGAATGTCGACAATTTGAGTTTGCCATATAGACGATAGATATTATAATATAATAAATCCATAGACTACAGTCTAATCTGATTTATAAATCCAAAAGTTATTATCAATATCGAATAATGAATAAAAATTTAGTGATCACCGACAGCAGTTATATACCCATTCAAATAACAATAATTTAATAAAAGTAGGTGATAGTCGATAGGGTTTAGGTATAAGACGTTATGTAGTTAAATATACTTATATAACGCCTTATGCCTAAACCTTATCGACTATCACTTACTTTTATTAAGTAAAAATAGTTACATTTTTAGAATATAATATGTTGTGTATCCGAAACATTATAGGCTAATAGCCTCTCATACAAATTCACCACTCTACGCCTATTATATGATGTCGTAGGTAGGAGGTACCTATACGGTTTTATATACGAGTATTAGATTCTGAATGAAGAGTATTTAATATATACGGCGTATGCATTCGCTGTTAGTTTTACTCTATGATGTTTTTTTTTGTATAAAACAGTCCAAAGTTCTTCTAGAAAATGTTCTTCAATTATTCATATCAGGGGTGGTTTCTGATAGCCTTTTGGATTTAGTTGATGCATTGAGAACGTAATTATTTAAAAATTCCATTACTTTAAAATTTTTTTAAATATTATTGGTAAATGACGACGATAAATAACAAAAAACAGGAATGGTTATAAAAAACTGGATTTTCGTGAAATTAATTTTTTTTACATAACGTGTTATTGTAATTTTTGAATCATAAATTTCATAATTTTTAGATAACAACTAGTAGGTATCAGTTTTAAATAACTTGTATATTTATGATCAATTTATGTTTTCAAGTTATAAGTGTTTTTTTAATTTATCGATACAATGCTTTTTGCTCGGTAAAAAGTTCAAAAATGTAAAAAGGTAAGCAAGTGGGTACTGCTCTGCTGAATAGTAGGTATCCAGTGGACCACTGTAATGGAAGTGTTAAATTTGAATTCAATGATATAAAAACATTGTATACGAAAAACGATTCTAGGTGAAGACAGTCTGTCAGCTTACATAACTAAGTGTATTTTATGATATTATTGCTATTAAAACAATTCATTTTACTATTAATAATACAGTAGGAATTATTTTTTGGAGAAAACATATTCAATAGACTATATTTTTAAAGCCATATTATAACATAAAAACATTTTAGACGTGTAAATAAAATCATATTAGTTTGACCGGTTTTGAACAAATCGAATTGGAAGGAGGTGGTATTTGCAAACTGATGAAAATTGTACGTATTAATAATTTATTAAATTACTTTATTTTATTAGTATCTCTTTTGGCGTATTACTGATCACTTGTTTGTAGTTTTCACCTATCGTACAATTATATAAGGTATAATTAATTTAAGTCAGATAAACTACGCTGTTTATTTTGGTTGGTGGCATTTTATTTCAATAATAAACATTAGGTATCTTAAGATTAATTGAAGTCACCAACAAATTAACAGGTAATAACTTTACATCATTGTTATGTATCAAAGTGTAGGTAAACTATGCATGTATGATAATGATTTTACTATTTTTTTTCTTAAAATTGGATTAGAAAATTATTTCTGCATTGGAGTACCTATTCATAATATATAAATACTTATGTATTTTTGATGTGTACCTAACTTTCAACTAAAAATAAAATCAATTTATTTTAATTTATTTTCTAAAAATGATAGAATTTTGATTTTACACATGATAATTGATGTATGATAACTAAGTGATCAATTTTATGAATAAATAATGAATATTTAGTAATTTGACTTATTATTTGATTTTAAATATATTTTCATCAAATTTTTAAATTACGTGAATAATAAAATAAAAAGTACTCGCCTAACTTGTTTATTATAATATTATACATGTCCAAAAGATATATTAGGTAGTTAATAAATTTAAATAATTACGTTTATATAAAATAAGATGGAGAAAAAATTATTGATGACGGAGATAAGCATTGCGGTTAACTATGTACATTGTACTTATAAGATAATTCATCCTTATTTTTTCTAATTAATTAGTTGTTTTTTACTATACATTTGACAAGGTATACATAAATTAATCTAGTAAATAGAAAAATTAAAATAATTAATTTCTTTCGCATTATATTATATTTAGTAAGAAAATTTCAATTTCCAAATGCGTCGGATGTGTTGCCTACGAGTATTATTGTAATCAAACTAATAAGTGGGCAAAAGATACGAATAAATTGAAATTGTATTTAGTTGCCATATTTTATTAATTAAATTTCTATAAAATATAATACACTTGCAGATTAATAATTTTAACATGCTTGAAATATTAACTATCGGATAAATAAATATATTTTAAAATCATTTTATTAGGGTAGTTTAAAAAAGTTATATTTCATAATCACCAATTAGAGAAAGTCGATCAAAAAAGCAGAAAAATGAATAAATAAAAAATACTACGTAACTCATTTTTATAAAGATAGTCTGAAAAATATAAAATGATAGTGACAGTGACGAGTACCTACGTATTGTACTACAGGTATTTATTTAGTAAGTGTTTTGACTTTAGGGAGGAAGTTTCGATTTATTTGCAATAATACAATAGATTAAAACAAAAATCATCTCTATCAAGTGGTACCTATGTGACTTTATGTTACGGATTTGGTGCTAATATTTTTTTCAATGACGGTTAGGCTAGGTTAGGAAATAATCAATATCCACGAACAAGTTTATCACGTAATTATAGTCACAGCTGCTCATGAAGTAATCATCGAAGATAACATAAATTTTTGATTAGTATTAAGTATAGCACGACGTAAGTAATTTAAATATTTAATTATATATACCTACAGTTCTGTTTTATATTTTTGTACTTAGGTATACGGCTTGATCTTCTAAGTTGAACATGGACAGAGGTAAATTTTTTATTAGTATGGTATTTGTGTTCAGTCTGGTGATTGATGGAGATAGGAGAGTAGAGGCTCAAAACTCACAATCTAATAATCGTGAGTTTTTTTTGATTTTCAATTATTGTCGTTTATTATTATATATTATATATATATTTCGTAAATAATTGTTAGAACGACACATCATTATTACCATGAGATAAATATAAAAACAAAATAAAATATATATTCTAAAAAATACGCAGGTAGATAAGTTAAACAAGTTATATTGTTTAATAATTTATTAATCAAAATATATAAATGGCAATGCGTGTGTGATTGTAATTAAATATTATTTTAGAACTATTTGACTGGTTTTTAAGAATATTTTAGAATATGTTTTTTGTTTTTAGAAATACCCTAACAGTATAAGGAACAGTTTGAACCACGTCTAATTAGTGGTGCTGAATATATTTTTTTTTATACTTTTATTGATTATATGCTATTTAAACAACTATATGTTATACCTACTAATAAAAATAACAAATGCTGTGTTTTGAAATTGTTCATTTTTCCGAGTGAAGTCTGTCAATACAAGTTAGTTCATTGTAAATAAGATATTTTTTTTTCCATTTCAACACATAAATTTAGTTTTAAAATTAGATATAAAATCTGTTTTAAATGGTTTAATTTTTTAAATAGAAGTTTATTTGTGTTTATATTTTATTCATAAAAATGTTTTTGATTAATTTGAAAAAAAAATACGGAATACAATGAGACTGGGTGTTAGCCATTAGAAATTTGTATCTTACTCTACTCACCTTAAAATAAGCTAGCTTTGCATTAGTAGTATTATATATTTAAAAGAACTCTGATAAATCAAACTAGATATAAACTTTAGATTCTTAAAGAATAAAGCGAGGCATGAGACTAGTGTATTTTTAAAATTTAAATAATTATTAGAAATAAATAAATATTATACAGATGTAAACATTTTTTAAGATCTGAACAATTCTTGAGCTATGTATGCAATTTTTGAAAATTGGTAGTCTTATTGTTATACGATTTTAATGTTTTACTTCATTGACTATTAATTAAATAAAGCTGGATTAACATTGAGGTGAACTGCGATGATTTCGTCAGTCTTTTATTGTCGTTGTTTGATGGGAATTGATCGGTGTTGTCTAAAAGGTGAGGATAAACATAGACACTAAATACAAAATTTAATGTTCAAAGGATACTAGATTTTATTACAAAGAAATACTCTCATAACTTATATGTTACGCTCCATCGTTTGTAATGGTCATCGACTCGTACAGACCTGATTATTCGAATAGAATCAAGGTAAATCATGGCCTTTGCTGCACGTACGTATACAACCAGCTCGGTTCCCAATTCTACCTCTCTTGTGATCTGGCAAGGTGGGAGATTCACGCTGTTAGTGTCTCGAAGTGGTGGTTTATTGGAAGGAGCTTCAACGGTGTACTACATTGTACTTATACTTTATACTTGCTATTACTGCTGATTGTATCAATCAATTTGTATGTTAATCTAACTAGTAACTAAAACCAAATCAATTACAAGTTTCTTTAGATACTTGGGTCAAAACATTGTTTAAATTCATTAAATTTCATCTAAGTTTATATCCCATTAAAAAATGACTTAATAATTTAATTATGGTTTGATATATATATATATAAAGTCATAGGTCATGTTACAATACAATGACCACGTTCTCTATCCACTTCACCGCTTATTTTTTTACCTGGTGTATAACATCCATTGGTACCTTTAAATGCACGGATTATACGTACTTCATTAGCAAAGGTTATAAAATATCTGGGAAAAGTCAAGATAATTACAGTTAAAGTCGTATCAATCAGTCCGATCAGTGTGAGAAGGAATTAAGATGATGATAACTCCATAAAAACGGTCATTTTAGTAGTTTCTGATTCTGTGATTATCTATTAACAGTTACTACATATATTATCGTGTTCACTTTAAGTTAGAATAATTCATAAAAAATGGGTAAGTGGGTACCGATCTACTGTACATTAGGTATCGTGTGGGTCAAACTACTTACAGTCAACAAATCAATGACAACGCTGGTATTACACATTAGAGTTTTAATTTTTAATAAAATTGTAAATTGATTAACATTTATTTATTAAATGTACCTACAGTCCTAAAATAATACCGTTACAATTTTTTCATTTATGAAATTATTTACAATCTGTTATATAAAACAATAGATAAATTTGGTAAGTGGTAAATAATAAAAGTTTCACTTGAATAATTTGTGAAGGAAGCTGTTTACTAACGGCACCTTAGAATTTTACAATTACAATTTACAAAAATAATAACTTATTCATATTATTCAATTTTTTATTTAATTAAACAAATACAAATTAAAGTTTTTTAAACTAATGAAAAAAAAACAGTTTTATTTCCGAACAGTTAAAATTTAACTATATATATTGTCAGTTCAACTACCTTTATTAAATAATAGTAATAAATATTGCAAATTCATTGAATTTAAGTAATTTTGCCATTAATTATTTATTATTATAAAAATAAATTATAAATAATTTACGTAATTGTGTTTATTTTTTAGAATGTTTCACGCCGAATGATCCTAACGGCTCTTGCATTAACATAAAACGATGCCCAACGCTACGTTCGCTATTAGAAAATCAGAGACAAAATTCTACTATTGCTAATTTTCTCAGAAACTCAATGTGTGGATATGAGGGTAGAGATCCCAAGGTATGCTGTCCATTGGAAAATGAACCTACCGGCACTTCTGATACTTCTCAAAGAATAACTACTCCAAAACCTGATTCGACAGGATCAGAAGTTTACGAAACAGTTTCGTCAATCAAATTGCCATCTCAAAAAACTTGTGGGCGCACCAATTCTAATTATAATCGAATTTTTGAAGAAGTTCCTGCTGAATTAGGTACATGTTAGAAAACAAATTAAGTTGTAATTTATTTGTTTAATTTTATAAAATTTTATAAAATATATAACAAATTTAATTAGATTTATAAAATTAAAATTACACATATTGACTTCTTTTTATATATTTAGGTGCTTGGCCCTGGATGACAGCTCTTGGGTATCGAGATCTTAGTAAACCAACTTCCGATTATCAGTGGCTGTGTGGTGGTGCTTTGATATCGGATACATACGTATTAACAGCTGCTCACTGTACCGTCGGTATTGGAAATCGAAAATTGTAAGTGTATAAAAGTACTATGTTTATTTAGTCTATACATTTGGTTAAATTTGTTTCTTTTATTTAAAATATTTTGACATAATGAGTTTTTTATGTCCTTAATACCACATACAATATTCACTGTTCATATCTATATACATGTCATGTGGACAAGTATTAACTGGTATAAATATGACTCTGAACATTATAAATTACCATTGAATTCATAATTAAAACTAAACTTATAAAAAAGTCCTAACATTGTAAAAATTTAGTATCTCAGTTATTAAATTGTAACACAAATTGTAGCTTTCTTTTTATTTTTGTTTATTTTTTTTCTTCAAATGTACTATTGAATAGTAATCTGAGATGTTGAAGCTTTAATTTAATAAAAAAAAAAAATACCTTTGGCATAATTGGTCATAATATGCTATAGTATTATTTATATTCAATGATTTAATTTATAAAGAAAAAACCTATAATAAACTTTGTAGTAGTGCTTTCTCGACTATTAAATTATCACCTTGAAATGAAATGTAATAATGTTTGTAGATTTAGGTATTAGTGTATTATTATTTGAGTTTTAGATTTTGAGCGGAGTAATGGATGTATCGATTTTACAATGATGTGTGTTTTTTATTTTTTAAAAATTTTATAGTAATAATACTTGATTTTATATTTCAGCATCTTTTCTAGTAGGAAAGTGAATTTAGTTAGTGCTTTGGGGTATAAAGTAAGAAATTCCAACTAATTTTCTGGCACGTTGTGATAAAAAAAAAAAAGTAAAAATGACCAGTTTTTGAGTTTATTTGTTGGTTTAATCTAAATAAAATAACAGTAGAATACATGAAACATTTACGAAATGGTTGTATTAACTTTTACTATAAAACATAAAATTTTGAATCTTTTCCAACTATTTAAAAGCATAAGACATTTTTGATTATTATTATTTTTTTTTTAATTATTGTTGATAACAAATTTTTACTCAGTGAAAAAACTACATAACTTAATACAATATTTCTCATAAGTTTTTTATTATTGTAATTTGAAAAAAATGTGGAGCATAAATTCACAATTATTTTTTATAAGTATCTAAAGTTAGAATTTTGACGAAATTCGTCAAAATCACAAAAATGGTTTTCAGTTAGAAATCTATAATATTTTTTTTTTATCTAAGATTTGAAAATTTAATACAAGAATCTTCATAAATTTATCTACATTATACAAAAAAGAAGATTAGAAAAATCAAATTAATTTTTTATGAACTTTTAAATTTACATTTTTTGACGTACCCAAGAACTAACGATTTCTTATGGAGTAATTTTCTTATTTTGTTGCAATTAAAAAAAGAATAACCGTAGATACTCGAAATTTTCAAAATATTTTAACTCTTTTTGACCTCTTAATTTAAAATTTATTTCAGTTTTATTTTCTATTCAATTAAAAAAAAAAAAAATTGTTGGGTTAAAAAAAAGAAATTTAATGAACAATAATAGATATCAATATGAACAAATTGTAGGCAGTAAGTTGATTCTAAGAGTATATCACATATCTAATATTAGTTGTATCATTGATTTTATAATAGACCATAAGTAATTTTATTCAAACTAATATAGAAGTCAATTTTTAAACAGAATCATTTATCAATGTATATCAAATTATTTTTTGATAATCATTAATATTGAACATCGTAGCTTCAAATTATTTAGTTTTTCAGGGCTGTTGCGCATTTAGGTGATTTGAACTTAGATAATAACGTGAATGATGGAGCTGGACCAGTAGATATTCCAATTTCACGTGTCATGACTCATGAACGATATAGCGCACAAGAGTACACCACAGACATCGCATTATTAAAATTAGAAAACAGTGTTATATTCAATAGTAAGCATTTTTAATATTAAAATAAAATATGAGGATGATGCAATGTACAAATCTTTTTTAAATAATAAATATATATTATATATATATATATATATATAATTAATACATACCTATATTTTGTATTGGTACAGGGACATGGAAGTTAATTATTCAGCTATCAAAAAAATATTTAGTAAATATATAATTTATATTTTGAGTAAAACCAAAAAATTGGTTTTGAAATATCTACTTTCCACTGATTAACTATAATTAGAACAGTAAAACAGTTTTAAAAACATCACGGAGCTATTCCTCGACATATTTGAAATTAATCACGTATGACCAATGTAAGGTTTTCAAAAAGTTGACTCATTTTTTATTAGCGCTTTTCGTAGTAGATAATCATTGTTAAATAATGGTGTAGACACTTCCTAGCGTCTATTGTTATAATTACTGTACTATTACTGTATTATTACTATACTATTATACTTGTTATATTATTAGTATGAAAAATGTGAAGTACTAGAATCCCTAGTATATTACATACAATAAACATATTATAATATTTGATATTATATTTATACTATGCATTTTATTTTTAGAATTTATTCAACCTATTTGTCTACCCATCTTATCGCATCATAGAGCCAACAAGTTAGTTAAATCTTTGCCATTTGTTGCTGGATGGGGTTTCACATCATTTCGTAAGTAATTAAATATAAAAATATAGAGTACATTTTTTTCATCTTATAAAATATATATTATATATTATACACAATTGGTTTTAATAATATTATATTTATTATTTAGGGGGGCCGAGTACTACTACTCTAATGGAAGTCCAAGTACTCGTGAAAAACAATTCAGAATGTATAAGAACATTTGCTAACAAAAAAACTGTTATCGATGACAGAGTACTGTGTGCTGGTTTGTTATCAGGTGGAAAAAAACGCTTGCAAGGTGCTGATTAAAATCTTTATAATTTGTACTGCGTATTTTAATTTATTTATAATTTTGATGGTATTTCAGGGAGGTTCTGGAAGTCCCTTAATATGGTCAAGTGGTACTCAATATTATTTAGTGGGTGTTGTGTCTTTCGGATTTGAGTGCGCTGAACCTGGTTATTCGGGTGTATATACTAGAGTGGCGTCGTTTGTTGAATGGATCACAGATAATATGAATAACAGTTAAATTGTATAATTGATGCTGTTTAATACCAATTTTACTATAGAACGAAAAGAAAAGCAGACAACTCTTTGTAGTTGGTTTATCAAAATTTTAACCTTTAATGTTTTGAACGTGATATTTAGTAATTAAAAATTATAATTTTAATCGTTTATTTTAGATTGTTAAGTAAGATTAAAATGTTTTATTTTTAAATGAAATATATACCTAGAACCTATATATTATTAAACATGATAAATTATGATTTATTGATTTTAGTATTTTTTTCTGTTGAATTATTTATTTTTTAAATAAATTCTTTTGGTAAATATAAAAATTAATATTTTCATATTTATATAATAATCTAATATATATATATATTAGATGATCTGATTAGTTAAATTTTTTTAAAGTCTAAATTCTACACGATTAATTAGAAATAAAATAGAACTATATATTTAAATTTAATAGTTTACAAAATTAATGTACAACTAATGGAAAATTAAATTTAATGCAGATTTTTAATTGATTACTTAAAAATCGCGATACATTAATACCTATATTATGTTTACCATAGACAAGTTTCAAATCTAATGTATTTTTTTTTTTAATTTGACTACTTCAAACACTTTAGACGCATAATCAATTTTCTATAATGCTTAAATTTGTATGTACAAAAATAGTTTAGCTATTTTTAAAGTACTTTTTAAGTTGTTAACCTCCCAATTACCAATTAGATCCAATTTGCTACCAAAAACCATACTCAATATTGAAAACATAAGCATTTGTACTGTTCAATAAGACGATGACAGATATAGAAAACCATATGTAAAATCAATATATTCATCGCTCCGTTCAGAATTTATAAAAATTTCGATTTTTCTATTGCATAGTTATATAATGTTGTTTAATTCAGAATTTTAAATGTAAAAATTGTAATAAAAACAAATACAACATTCAAATTAATTTCTAATAAACTCTCTCTGCTGCAATAGGTCAAGGTGGTTGCCAGTGTACCTTGTCGTTGAGTAGGTCACTGTAATAGAGGTGGTTAAGTTTGATCTCAAAGTGGAGACTGTATGGTCAGATTTCATATTTTATATTACATATCATTAGTATCACATCAGTACCTAAAGCTGTCTTATCATTAAAAAATAATACGACATTATTGTATAATTTGATTGCAAACTATAAATGATAAATAATTTGACGGAAGATCTCGTTGGTCAAAAAATCTCACTGGAGAGGTCTGTCCAGTACATATTACATAATACCGTATTCGTATACATATGGATATGATTAATGGCTAATAAATAATAACCTAGTGTAAATTTGTCAAGTAAATCATTTAATTTGACGGTAAGAAGTTTAGGTTACAAATTCCAAATTTGTGGTTACGAATGGTTACGACTTACGAAGCCCTTGGGTAACGTTACGCCAGCACCTGTTTCTGGAAAACGGTTTTGGCGGTAAACGGTTCGGGTTACGAATTCCAAAATTTATGGTTACGAATTGATTACTAATGCATGGTATCAATTTCGAAGAAAAAAAATTAAGCTTGTGGTGCCAGGGTAACACTCATTTCCACAGCTGTGCATTTAGTGGTTCAACTGAAAGCCAATTTACTGGATAACTGCAACGCGTTTGGACGATAATGGCAGAGCCATCTATTGGCTCTGAGGCTCAACTTTTTCGTAGGATGGAGTTGCTTTATATGATTTCTTATTATATCTCTTATAGATTCAGAGTGGAGCGATAAATGTATATTTATTTTACAATGGTGTTTTTATTTAAAACATTTTTCTACTAGAAAAATACTTCGATTTTCAACTTTGAGTGTGGTTTCTGGTAGCAAATTGGTTTTTGTGGTGATGAGAGAGGAGGGAGAGGAGTCATAAGTAAAAAATGTCATGTATTTTTAAAAATATATGGAAAAATAAAAGAAAAATGAGAATTTTTAGTAAAAACCAAATAATCGTAGATATTTGAAATGTTCACTAAATTTTTATATTAGCGTTTTCTACATGATAAAATTTTCAAAATATTTAGATTTTTTTATACATTTTCTATATCAATAAAAATGTTTGCTTGGCAAAATGCTTGATCATTTCATCAAATTTGTATAACTAAGGTTCGAAAATTTAATAAAAGGTTCCTTATAAGATGTTACCAAAATTGTAAAATCTAGAAAATTGTATCAACATAATTTTTTTGTATATACATTTAAATTTTAAATTTTGATGAAATTAGATATTTAAACGAAGAATCCGAACCTTAAAAGTTTTTATACAGAATTTATAAAAATACATCGAACACTTGAAACTGAAATTAAGTGTATTATAGATGAGCATTTACACTGTAGTCTGTATGGTATATTTGTAAGATAAGCAGTTATTTTTACTCGTAATTATACTAAAAGAGCTCAACTCATACATTTATAATAAGATAAAATAATATTTTCCAATCATTTCAATATGTTTTATGAGAAAAATGTAATACAATATTTTAGAAAAATATTACATTTTTTTACTGTGGACATTTTTAAATTGCAAATGTTCTACTTCCATAATTAATATAATTAATATTTTACCTTATTTAATATTAAAAAACAGTCATTAGTGAATTTTCTACAATTTAGTCAACTAGAGTTTGTAATTTATACTTTTATGTACTCACGTATAGCTTTTTAATTACCGCATAAAAAATATCCACAAATCACTTGGTGAAATAAATTATAATCACGGAAAAACTATAAAAATATATTATCAAGACTGAGCGTGCATAGTCGTATCGTTAAAACTCGGACAAAGCCTTAAGGCTGTGTTAAAGACTGGTTGTATCCGTCACTCGGTCATCCACATTTCAATAATAGTACCTCGGTCTTCAGTGTACCTACCTTTCACACGCAAATTTATCATCAACAAACGATCAGTGGTCAAGTGACGTATTTAACTACTCGGGATTTTCCAAAGTTAGAATAGTAAGAGATTTTGTAACAGACATTATTGGTAGGTACTATAACAATTATTTAAACTGTATTATTAATATAATTTATAAAAAATGGCGGGGATATCATAAAAATCGTACATGCTAATATCCCCATCTTTTTCCTGAATTCCTATAGTGTGCCTGTTTACATCAATATAGGTATCCTAAGCATGGATACCTAGGTATGTACGTTATAATAATAAGACATATTGTGTATAATTGCTGTTACTAATGTCCAATTATTTTCAGTGAGAGGTGGGGCAACGGAGGTTGCATACTTGTATTTCCATGACTAAATTTGAAAAATTACATTTTGTTTAGTGACAATAGGTAAAATACGGGCCCCTGGCTAAGGGCATAACTTTTAGGGCCCTAATTAGTAAAAAATGTCAGGTGGAGTCCGGGCACATACTCGGCACTCCTTTTTTAACGGTTTAATAATGATATTCTTTTCTTATATTATAAATTATTGAATCATTTAATTGATTGTTCTGAGTTATTAGCCAAATTTTTTTTTAATTTACCTCATTATATTCTCCGCTTTACAAATAAATTTTATGTACTACCACAAAAACAAAATTATGGTTATTATGCTGCCCCTTTAAATATAATTTTAATAAATGGTAATTCCTAAAAAATTTGATTTCTTTTTTGATCCACCAATTTTGTATTATTTTTTGTTGTTTGTAAAACACTTAAATATTAGTTATTAATTAATTATGTATTTTTTTCATCTATTGTTCTATTCAGTTTATTCCACATGTTTGGATTACTTGTAAAGTATTATTTGTTTTTCTCGTAATTACTATACTCGTTGCCCGTATATTATGCCGTGATATTATAGGGCATTATCACTTATTGTAAATTTTATACAATAAAGTTATTATTATTTATTATATTTTTATAATATATGTCACTGTGTTAATATATTTCAACATATTATTTTACATTAGTTGGTTATTATAATTGTCTAGATAAGCTTTAACTTATAAATTGTAATAAATATAATATAATTCAAATAAACTAATACATTAAATGTGTTATAATTAAAATTGAAATTGTTAAAATATATATTCATTTTTATCTTGTATTTTGAATATTTATGTTTATGGAAATTGTTCAGATAAACGTTGCCTTATAATTTATTTCTAATAAAATATATACATATATATATTTTTTTTATGTGTGCCATAAAATTGTATAAAAGAACCAAACGTGCTGTTGGAATCTAATGCATACATTTATGTATTTTAATATAGTGTCTAGTTTTAACTTTTGTTATTGTTAATAATAAGTTTTTTTTGTTTTTTGCATTTAACTTGTTAAATTTAAGAGTATATTTGTTAATATTATATTATAACATACAATAATTGATAAATACATCATTATTAGTTGTTTTCCGTTTACTCACAACAATTTTTGTTGTCTATCATCACTTATCGCTTATTGATATTTTTTTTGGTAACTTATTCCCATTATGTGATATTGGTCATTGAGTTAGTTTTTGCCTCGTAAAGATATGTCGTTCAATGCTAAGTTTTGTGTGATGGTATCGAAAAAACAGGACGTTAAATCTGGTGGTCAACTGTAGACGAGGTGAGGATGAGTGGTACGATTTTTCCCATGATAATTGTGCAACTATGTTTCTCACGGTTTAAGTATAGTATAACATGGAAATCCTATGTTATAATTATAGGTACCTATTATATAAGTACAGGTTTAAATAAAAAGTGTGTGCCGTGGCGTGTTGCGGTTGAAGCACGACAGATCCACAGAAAACAAACAACCATAATGCTAATACTTAAAAAAATTCCAAGGTTTTGTGATTTTGGCGTATTTTGTAGACATTTTTTTTTAAATGCTGATAAAAAACTTTTGTAGATATTCACGCTCAATTTTTTTTTTAATTTTCACTAATATTAAGTTATGCAAAATCTTGTATTAAATTTTCAATTTTTTTGAACAAACAAAAAAATGTTTAAAAAAAAAAATAAAACGAAAATTTCTTATGCCTATAAATAGTATAAAAAGATTCAAAATATATTGAAAATTTAATGGTGTATAGGAAATGTTAATATAATGTATTCTTTGGTAAAAATTGTATATATATCTATAGGTACTATTTTTTGTGTTACACTAAAAAACAAATTAGTAATTAGGTCCGTGAATATAATGCAGTAAAAACCCTTAAGAAATTTATTTCATATCTTAAAAAATGCATTACATAAACCCGAATTTACACAAATTAATCTTGAATAAATATGCAAAATAAAATTTCACATATCTATATTTTAACCATGATACCTTGAAATGGATTTATACGTCATCTAGTATTAAATACAACTTAACAATCTTGATATGCAAATGTTTGAACTTACGAGTCCTGCTGTTTATAACCTTCACAATTTTATCCTTTATATTTTAAATTCTATTATACTCGCTCAAATACATAGTTTTTATTAATCGTGTAAAAAAGATGGTTCCCCTAAAAACATAACATTCAAATTGAATAAACAAGTGTTTTGTAAATTTTTTAAATTTTTCTTATGGCAATATAAATATGGAACAATTTATTATGTGTACTATTAGTACATATAATCTCTAATTTTGAATCACAGACTCTCATCAGTCGTCAGTTTCGGTCGTGCACCGGCAGCACAGCCTCCTACCGACCCCGAGGAGTTGTCTCCCCAGGGCTGACAGGAGGGTTTTTCGACGACCACGTGGCAAACGTTCTGGCGTTGCTACCAACAACGGTTGCTCGACCGCCGAAGCTGCTTTCAATTCGGCAATATGCAGAACATGTTTGTTGTTTTGAGTACGGACCATAACGTCACTGTTCGTGAACGCGTTTTGTACATCCGTCTGGAACTCAGCTGCAGTCATACTATTATAATTAGTGTTTGTTTTTACGGGTAACTCGATTCCTTCGACCGATCGATATGCAATTAATAGATCTTTACAGATGGCTCGCACTATTTGCGTGGCTCTGGCATCGCACTTCAATAACGGCGTTGGAAGTCCAAATGAATTCCGCTATCGCGGAAAAAAACGTTAGTATTACAGCGTTTAAAAACCGACTTACAGTCGCCGATCGCCGTAAAGCGTTCGCCAGTTCATTTGGCTAACTCGTATTTGGCCTCGAGAATATTGTGATGTACTTTTGAAACCTGTAACATTTGTTTGGTGTTTAGCGTACGAATCACTGTAGCATTACCGTTCGTGGACGGGCATTGTTCGTCCATCTGAAACACAGCTGTAGTCAAAATACCATCAGTCGTGTTCTCTTCTTCGGGCAATTCAGTTCCATAGATATCAGCTATTTATATAATAAAGCTGTTTATAATTTTAGATAGTGATTTACCTTAATATAATGACGAACCTTAGCTATAAAAACTAATCATTTTACAAATTTTTAATTACAAAATAATTTGCAAATGTTCGATGATGAATTTTTGTCAAAATTTGAAGTTTAAATACTTATAAAAAAATTTTGCCTATTTATTTTTAATATTTTTGGTCTGCTATTATAACAACTTATGAGGAATCTTGTATTAAATTTTCAAGTTTTTTGGCCGATTGAAAAAAATTTTATCGACAATAATAAAAAAAAAAATCGAAAAATTGATTATGCCTACAAAAAGCTCGAAAATAGTCAAAATATATTGGAAATTTTATTGTGTATAGAAACTGCTTGTATAAAAATTTTGTGAAAATTTCTTATATCTACTATTGTTATTTTTGGGGTCACACCAAAAAACAAAATCGATTTTGTCAATAATTGGCATTGTGTAAAAATTCCCGTTTTTCCCTTAATTTTTTTGTTTTTTTTTCCGACGCGTTTGAAAACTATTGTGAATTTTTTACTTTTGACCTCCCCCCAAGTAATAACTAGATTTACTTTTCCATCGGAAAAAGAGTCTGATGAAGAAAATTAGAGCACTTTTACTGCCTTAAAACGTGATGTCAGACACAAAACAATAAAAAATAAATAAAAAAATACACATCATTGTATAAAATCAATACATTTCTTGCTCCTCTCAGAATCTAAAATTAGAATGTAACGAAAAATACAATACAACTATTTCCATTGAGTATTAAAAAAAATTTTTTTTTAATTGAAGTAAACACTTCCTATTATAACATAATTACAATTTAGGGTTACAACTTATTTGTTTTCATTTAAAATAATAGCATATAATGATAAAAATTTTGTTTTGATAAAAATGTGTTATCCATACGCTCAGCAGGATTCCACGGTATATTAAACATACACGTCATATTATATACATTCTATTACAATGTTCACATTTCACTCTTTTCACTATAATTTTCAATCAAAAATGAATGTAATACAATTAGACAAATATTATTTATTCATTTATTTGACGAGAAGCATATTTTTTGTTTAAGTTAGGTAAATTTGTATTTATTTATCTATAGTGTTGTTATATTTTTAAAATAAAGTGAAATGAGCAAAAATATGGGTACGAAAAATGGTAATTTAAATAGAATATTATTAATCAACTTAACTTTTTATTCACATATACCCTAAAGATAGTAGATATTATGTACTTTATTAGTAAAATAATCTAAGCAACATTTTAATCATATTATTAAATAAATAATTAAATTTAAAATATATATATATTTTCAATGCCAGTAATGTAATGTAAAATTACAAATTCATAGGTATTATATATTTTTAGTTATTTTATTTTTAATATTTCCCAAAAATTAGTTTAAATATTAATATATTTTTTTTAAAAACATGCATATTACGTATAGTTAGTATTTTATGTTATGCTTTTAAAATGTATTGTTTATTTTCTAATTTATTATTTTTAATTTTATAGGTAATACATTAATTATTTCCATATAAAATAAATGTTTAAAATAATGAACCAATTTTAATACATTTGAAGATATTTTTTACAATGCTTTTAATTTTTTGACCAAAAATTAAATGTTTTTTTGTTTTGATTTTTCCCCTTACTTAGGCCTCAAATTGTGTACATACTAACGATTTATCTTTTATTAAAAACAAAATTGTTTTCATGACGTAGCGGTGTTACTACATAAATAATATTCATCACTGGTTTCTTGTTAAGATATTAAGTTATATGTTTAAATTAAAATTTAGAATATATTATAATCATATTCGTATTATTATTATTATTATTAATTATTATTATCTGTTTTCAACAAATTTTTCTCCATTTATAATCGGGAACCTGTTTTCTACCTAAGACGTGTAACTAAAATCATATTAGTCGACCGGTTTTGAACAAAGCGAATTGGATGGAGGTGGTATTTGCAACTACTGATGAGTATAAGGTATATTAATAATTTATTAAATTACCTTATTTTATTAGTATCTCTGTTGGTGTATTACTGATCACTTGTTCACAGTTTTTACCTATTGTACAACTGTACAAGGTACAACTAATTTGAGTCAGACAAACAACGCTGTTTATTGTGGTCGGTGTCAGTTTGTTTTAATAATAAACATTATCGTCAGAAAAATAGAAATAACCAACAAACTAACAGGTAATAATTATATAACTGTTATGTATTAACAAATTAATTAATGAGATAGTGTATTGTTTTAAAACAGTTTTTCTTATGAGTGTATATTATTTAAAATTGTTTTCTTATTTAATGGTCCGAAAAATTGAAATAAAATAATCACGTTTAAAATGTGTTCATACAAATTACCTGTACGAACTTTTTATTATTATATGTATTTTTTTTCTATACTATTCAAAAGTATAGATAACAAATAATGCATTGTACAAAGGAAAAACATATATATATAATTTTAATTTCCTTGTTTGCTTATCAAATTAATTTTACCTTGAAATCATGACCTAGACCTTCAGTATAGCCTATAAGTTTACGGATTTGCTAATACATTTTAGATAAATTCAATATAACTTATGTTGATTTTCACTATTTTAATAAGTAATTTGTGTGTTGTAATCTAGAGGCGTAATACAATTTTTTAGGGTTCCTTTATAATATAGTCAATTTAGTCAGTCAATTTTTTACATTTACAGGCTAATTAAAAAATTTTAAAAAAAATATCTCTGTCATTTCTTACTTTTTCATAAGTAATTAGTATGTATCTACTAATTAAAGTTTTTATTTTATTATACATGACTTTATTACGATAAGCATTAAGTCGTACTTACTATAGACACGTTTAGTATATTTTATTTCTCTCAACAACAATTTTAACACCATTTAAATATTATACAACATATAAAAGAATAAGTAATTTTTGTCCCATCATGTATGTTAAGTTAATGATTTTTTACTACTTTTTTTCTTAAGATAGGTTTAGAAAATTATTTTTGTATTTAAGTATACATGATGTATGAATACTTATGGTTTTTTATATGTACCTATTATCTAGCCGTAAACTATAACTATAGCTTTTATGAACAAATAATGAATATTTAGTTATTTAATTTATTGTTTGTTTATAAATATACTTTCCTCAAATGTTTAAATGACACGAATAATAAAATAAAAAGTATTTGATTAACTTGTCAATTACAATATCTTACATATTATATCATTTGTGATCAAAGTATTTAGTAGGTAGATAATTAATTGAAATAATTAAGTTTTGTATAAAATAAAGCGAATACTTATACTTATTTCTTACACATTATGTTTTATTTGTTAGATCAATTTTAATTATAATTTAAAAAAATAGATAAAAGATACGAATAAATTGAAATTGTATTTTGTTGCTATATTATATAGCATTGTATATAAGTTTCTATGAATTAAAATGCACTTGCCGATTGATAATTTTAACACGCTTGAAATATTAACTATTGTATAAATAAATACATTATAAAATAATTTTATTAGGCTATTTAAAAATTTATATATTACATAATCACCAATTAATTAGAAAGAGTCGATCAAAAAAGCGGAAAAGCTAAAATAAAAAATAAATGTATAAACATATATATTTATATTTAATATAAGACTATATTATAAACTATTGATTGTTTTTATATAAATTATTGATGATAGGTAATAATAAACGATAATTAATCAGTTTGATATTAGTAATGCTCTTAGGACATTACTATTAAGAGTGTAGTTATATATTTATATTGTATTGTTGTTTAGGTATAAATGAGTCTAAAATCTAAATTAATAAAAATCATTATAGGGATTACTAAGCTGACGACGTCTAGGCTACGTATATTTAATATTGTAAATATAGATTGCCTTCGATCAGAAGTAATCAATGCCCATGAACAAGTTTATCACGTAATTATAGTCACAGCTGCACATAATCAAGAAATAATCACCGAAGGTAAAATAAATCTTTGATTAGTATTGAGTATAGCACGACGTAGGTAATTTAAATATTTAATTATATATACCTACAGTTCTGTTTTATATTTTTGTACTTAGGTACACGGTTTGATCTTTTAAATTGAACATGGACAGAGGTAAACTTTTTATTAGTATGGTATTCGTGTTTAGTCTGGTGATTGGCGGAGATAGGAGAGTGGAGGCTCAAAACTCACAATCTAATAACGGTGAGTTTTTTATTTTATTTTAGAATATTGCTATAATATTATCTGCACTACAGGTTATACTCAGTTATAAATTCAACTTATAAAGGGATTTAAAATTTAATGAGCTTCATTTCAAAATGACCTACCTACATTCTACACACACACACACACACACATATATAAACATATTTATATTTTATTGATATATAGTTAGAGCAATATATCATTATTAATTATTGACGTGAGATAAGTATAATATTAATAAAATAAAATAAAATAGACATTACAAAAAAGTTATATAATATAGTTTATTAAGTAATCTAAATATATAAATGCCGTATTTTATGGTTGTAGTTCAACTATTCAAAAACTATACAATTGATTTTTACGAAAATTTTAGAAATTGTTCTTAGAAAGACTAGAAAAGACTAGAAAAGAGTACCATGTTCCACGACTAATAAGTGTTAATGAGTACATTTTTTTTTATATTTTTCTCGATAACACGTCATATAAAATACTATATATAATAATAGTAATAACAAGTGCTGTATTTTAAAACTGTACATTATACCCACTGGGAAAATGTACATCTAAACCTATTAGAAGTTAACACCTTAAAACTAAAATACATTTAGTTATATGCATTCCAATCCATCACCTAATTGACATGCCCACGAACTGAGGCACCTATATTAAAACTAAAATAGACTGAACACTGTATTTTATAATTGTTCATTTTTAACTAAAAAAGTCTGGTAATTTAAACTAGTTTAATATATTAAATATATATATTTTTTTTCATAAAAATAAATTATAAATAATATACGTAATTGTGTATATTTTTTAGAATGTTTCACGCCGAATGATCTTAACGGCTCTTGCATTAACATAAAACGATGCCCAACGCTACGTTCGCTATTAGAAAATCAGAGACAAAATTCTACTATTGCTAATTTTCTCAGAAACTCAATGTGTGGATATGAGGGTAGAGATCCCAAGGTATGCTGTCCATTGGAAAATGAACCTACCGGCACTTCTGATACTTCTCAAAGAATAACTACTCCAAAACCTGATTCGACAGGATCAGCAGTTTACGAAACAGTTTCATCAATCAAATTGCCATCTCAAAAAACTTGTGGGCGCACCAATTCTAGTCACGTTCGAATTGTCGGAGGAAATCCTGCTGAATTAGGTACACGTTAGAAAACAAATTAAATTGTAATTTATTTTTGTTTAATTTTGTAAAATTTTATAAAACATATAACAAATTTAATTAGATTTATAAAATTAAAATTACACATATTGACTTTTTTTTATATATATTTAGGTGCTTGGCCCTGGATGGCAGCTCTTGGGTATCGAGATCTTAGTAGACCAACTTCCGATTATCAGTGGTTGTGTGGTGGTGCTTTGATATCAGATAGATACGTATTAACAGCTGCTCACTGTACCGTCGGTATTGGAAATCGAAAATTGTAAGTGTATAAAAGTACTATGTTTATTTAGTCTATACATTTGGTTAAATTTGTTTCTTTTTGTTTAAAATATTTTGACATAATGAGTTACTTATGTCTTTAATGTTTTTAAGACAAGAATATTATTATAATTGGAAATGGTATTAGAATAAATCAAATGTACAAAAAGATTACATAAGTATTATTGTTATTTGTGAAACTATACACATAAAATATTCATTGTTCATATTTAAGTACACACGTTGACAAGCAATTACTGGTATTTTAGTGAAATTTTCAATATGCATTTACAAATTTAATTTTGAACAACTAATGAGTATTTAAAAAAGGTAAAACACTTATAAAAAATAGATATATTCAATATAAATACATTATAGGCAGTAAGTTGATTCTAAAAGTATACCACGTAGGTAGCTAATATTAGTTGTATCATTGAATTTATAATAGACCATAAGTAATTTTATTCAAACTAATATAGAAGACAATTTTTAAACAGAATCATTTATCAATGTATATCAAATTATTTTTTGATAATCCTTAATATTGAACATCGTAGCTTCAAATTATTTAGTTTTTCAGGGCTGTTGCGCATTTAGGTGATTTGAACTTAGATAATAACGTGAATGATGGAGCTGGACCAGTAGATGTTCCAATTTCACGTGTCATGACTCATGAAAGATATAACGCACAAGAATTCACCACTGACATCGCATTATTAAAATTAGAATACAGTGTTAGATTCAATCGTGAGTATTTAGTCTTTAATATAATATATTTCTTTATACTACGTCATGTATATCTGGGGATTGTTTGGACTTCTGTCAGTCAATGCCGATCCGCTTGAGGTTCAACAATGTAAAAAACTTAAAAAATTAAAAAAAAACTATAAAATATATATTTAAAAATAAATTTTGTTTTATAACGACTTGAAACTATGTAAAAATAATTTTTTCAAAAATATTTATATTTTTTGAATTAATAATTGTCTTGCGTTAAATGGATCACCTATTATAGATAAAGGGATGTAGGAGTTAATTATTTAGTAATCAAAAAAGTATTTTGTAAACATATTAATTTACTTTTTAAGTAAAGCCAGAAAATTGGTTTTACAATCTCTACTTTCTCTCCGATTAACACTAATGAGGGCAGTAAAATAAAATTTCACGGAGTTATTCCTAGAAATATTATTTGAAATTGAACAAGCATAACCTATGTAAGCTTTTCAAAGAGTCACTAATATTTCAATTAACGTTTTTCATAGTATATAACAGTTAGTAAAATAATGATGTAGGTAACTCCTTTTAGTATAATAACTGTATATAGTATAATTATTATACTATTATGCTAAAATTGTATACTAAAATATTGGTATGAAAAATGTGAAATACATAGAATCTCTAACATATTAAATACAATGAACATATAATTTCTGGTTTTGTATTTACACTATGCATTTTATTTTTAGAATTTATTCAACCTATTTGTCTACCCATCTTATCGCATCATAGAGCCAACAAGTTAGTTAAATCTGTGCCATTTGTTGCTGGATGGGGTTCCACATCATTTCGTAAGTAATTAAATATAAAAATATAGAGTACATTATATTCATCTTATAAATATATATATTATAAATTATACACTTTTGGTTTTAATAATATTATATTTATTATTTAGGGGGGCCGAGTTCTACTACTCTGATGGAAGTCCAAGTACCCGTGATAGACAATTCAGAATGTAAAAAAGCATTTGCCAACAAAAAATCCGTTATCGATGACAGAGTACTTTGTGCTGGTTTGTTAACAGGTGGAAAAGACGCTTGCCAGGTGCCTATTGAAATTTTTATAATTTGTACGGTGCATTTTTAATTTATTTATAATTTTGATCGTTATTTTAGGGAGATTCTGGAGGTCCCTTAATGTGGCCAAGTGGTACTCAATATTATTTAGTGGGTGTTGTGTCTTTCGGATTTAAGTGCGCTGAACCTGGTTATCCGGGTGTATATACTAGAGTGGCATCGTTTGTCGAATGGATCGCAGATAACATGAATTACAGTTAAATTGTATTAATTGATGCTGTTTAACATGAAATCAATTTTTGACCGAAAAGAACATCAAACAACTCTTGCAATTGGTTTATATATTTACTATTACAACAAATTTATAATTACTCAGATAACTACTTAATTTTAATCTCAATTATTTTAAAAAATGATATTTAGTAATTATAAATGATATTAATTGTATTCTAATTTAATCGTTTTCTTTAGAATATTATGTCTAATTCAAGTGTTTCATTTTTAAACGAAATATATGCAGTTATATAAGTATCTATATTATTAAACACGATAAATTATAATTTATGATATTTTATTGATTTTAGTATTTTAATATGAAATAATATTTTTTTGAAATTATTCCTTCCAATAAATATAAAAATAAACTTTTATACGATGATTCAATAACTTATTAGATTATCTGATGATTTAAATTTAAATTTTTTACGTATAAGAATATTATTTATAAGCTTAAGTCCGGCTATAATATTGTCACTGCCTGTATAGTGTATTTATTATAACCTACAATTAATGTATTATATTTAAACATATAATATGAAATTGTAACTTTTATGATTCATTATACCAGAAACCTAAAGTGGTAACAACTAATACTTAGTTGGGATACTTGTATATATTATTTAGTATATTATCTAATAATCAATATCAAAAAGATAGAGTAGGTATTATAATTTTCCTTTCCTAGATTTTAAGTTAAATATCCCTTAGGTATGTTTATAGGTTTTATCGTCTCTACTGTTTGAATTTGTATGTTTACACTTTTCGTAAATTTCTATTGGTAATAAAAATATGTAATTTATCATTCATATTTAATTTTGTAATGTGTTGAACTGTTATGCATTAGTATGTTAATAATACTTTAATATTTGATGACGAAGATTATGTTAAGTGGAAAAATATCCAACACACAATTAATAAAATCTAGTCAAGTAACCGGATCAACTGAGATCTTTCATAACTTCATGTTTCTATAATTAGATGTTTGATTTAATGATTTAATGTTTTCTTTCGTGGTACATATTTATAAATCTAAAATAAAAAATTATCAGTAAATCTGGTAATGTATCATGGGAGATAATAATTCGAAGGCGTGCAGGAAACACACTGCACTGTACCAGTTCTAAACTTTAAAGTGTGGGTATCATATTTGATATTTGTATATAATATTATGCATTACATGTTGAGAAAAAGACACTTAATAGTTAGATAAGGTACATACGACTATATATAGGGTGTTTTAATATGTCCTTTGGGCTGTGTCGATATAAACTTATTTTTATCAAATGAGAACCAACTTTTTTTACTGTAAATTATTATAAAAATGACTTTTTTTTTTAAATGTTGATGTATCTAAATCAAAATTTTATCTAGTTGTTTCTGAGTTATTAAAATGTATACATGTGCTACCCAATGACAATAGTCCTTAAAAATGATTTACAAATCTATAAAATATATGTAATATTTAATCTAGTACTTATTAAACTTAGACAATATTTACAAAACATAAAATGTTAATAGTTTAATATAAATTACAATAATTTTCAAATCATCATAGTTCTCATCTTCCTGCACCTATTATCATTTGTACGCAAAGTTAAGTAATTCAAAAACTACTCGTACAAATTTTTATTCGGGTACATTAATATTTTCAAAGAAAGTCATCTGCTTAACAATTTACAAGGAAAAAGTGCTTCTCTACGAGAAAAAGAATTTGGTAAGGCAATATCGCCTACTTAAATGGTATAAAAGTAAAAGTATTTGAAAATAAAGTCATTATGCATACATAAAAATTCTTAAAATAAGAATTTTTGAAGAAGTTCGTCATCAAAATTGTCTTATTCTCAATACGTGATACATATAATTAATAACTTATTCAGTGAAATGTGAATCACCCTGTATATATGACTGGGCAAATGGCCATAACTAATTGTATTTATAATTAGTTACAAAAAATAGTTTATTGGATAGTGTACAATGAAAATATCCCCACTAATTTACAGCATAAATGATTGTTGTTATACATATACATTAGGTATATAGTAATATACACGCACACATATATTTCATTCTGCAGAAGCAATTTATTATTATTACTATTCTTTGTCATCGCTGTATTAAACGAATACGATTAAAATACTGTAATACGAAAGGATATAAAACAATCAGTCGTTCGCCGTCTACCACGTGTACCGTTTGTCTTATCATCATACCAATCCTTAACCTGTCTTCGCGTTAAATATACCATAACAATATTATGTCTCTGATACTAATGTCATGGTATTTTGTTTGTTCGGTTACTGTCGTTCTGTTAATGATCGCTATCCGTACGTGTAAAAAACCAAAAAATTATCCACCAGGTAAAGTTATTTTCAGAATTTTTTTTGTTTCGGCCGCGGCTTGCTCTAAAATCGGTTAATCAGTTATAATAGGTAGTTTATGTTGGTAACTTGTATCTTAAACTACGTGGTATTAAAAAATTAATTCTTCACTAGCTGTTGAAATTTTATACAAAATAGAGAAAAATGTATAATACGAAAATTTTTTGATTTAGAAACATCTCAAATAATTTGTACAATTATAATTTTTACAATATTTTAAAGAGGTTTTTTTTGGGGGGGGGAGGTAAACTTTAAATATCTTTCAAGCATAGTTTTATATTAATTAACGTAGTTCAAGCACTAAAATGTATTAAAAAAATGTCTTCATACTATGTTTATAAAAATAGTATAGGTTTCCATTGGAGTTTTTAAAGTTGACCACTTAAAACCTCCTAATATATTGCAAAAAATTATAAAATGGAGAAATCATTTTGGATGTTTCTAAATCAAAAAGTTTTCCTACTATACTTTTTTTGTATTTTGAATATTAATGTAATAAAATGGCTATAATATAACTTTTGAATTACCTTGTATATAATAAAGATAAAAAAGAGGTATATATTATTTATGTATTTGTATATATATATATTACATATTTATTATATTAGTAAGATAGTTGTATTTAATTGGTTATAATAGTAATAGTACAGTGAAACCTGTATATAACGGACAGTCACGGGACTAAAATAATTGCTCGTTATAGACAGGTGTCTGTTGTAGACAGGTTTCAGTGTTTTAAAAATAAAATTAATCTACAAACATATTATGTTTAATGAAGAATGAAACTTTTGTACATATATTTTATTAATATTAAACTAAATATTTATTTTAAAAATGTTGGATTTATTTATGGTTATCATTTATACGTATTGCAATTTATATTTGGATTTATTTCTATTAAATTGTATGTATGTATTTTAACTTCATAAATTCAATAGGTACTCGCAAGTAAGGTTATCGTCATCGGTGATAATATAATCGGTCGTAATCCGTGTTTTCACGTGTACCTAATTGTGTTTCGTATTGATGCTGTTCCGTAGTTTGTACATACATATATCATGTACATTTGGATTTGAACTAGGATTTTTGTCCGTTATGTAATCACCGAAGTAAATATTAGTTTTCGTGTCCGTAATACAAAGTGTCCGTGATAGACAGGTCGAAATACATATCTTTTTGTCGGAATCTGGTTATTTTGTCTATTAAGAAAGGTGTCCTTTATATATATGTGTTCGTTAAGTCAGGTTTCATTGTAATAGTAATAGTACACGTGTGTGTACATTATTATTTTGAATTAGAGAGCGTACATAATGAAAAATAAAAAGTTGAAATTATCTATTATCTTTTAGTAGGCATCTACGTATTCAAAGAAAATTTCTTTTAGTTCTACATTTTTTTTCAAACCGTATAGTTAGAATATTATTAAGTACTTGTTATAACAACATTCAATCCGGAGTGAATTTTTTGATTTTATAATTTTACAATTTTTTCTGATAAGTTATTTACCTATTAGATTATGATTTCTGGTGATCTATCAAATGCGATGTTTTAAATTTCCCTACGCATATCAATACTAGGTAATACTATATTGTAAATGAGCTTCAATCAGAAAAGTATTTTTTTTAATAATTTTTTTTTTTGATAATTATAATTTGTAACTTTCTTACAACAATAATAATAAATTCACCTGTCCGTAAATTTGAATTACTGAAACTAAAAATGTATATATACCTAATACTGCGGACTACAGTTTAATATTAATATTATTATTACTATATTTAAAAGACTAATTACCTATCAGGCCGTTGATCAAAATTTTCTACAGGGTTTGAATAATTACAAAATTAATTAATTTTACGATGATGGTATAATTATTATTTATATTGATAAGGTTTTATAATTTCGTTTACACTAAAACTTCAAAATAAAATATAAGATTTTCAATATAATTGTTTTTTATTTTTCGTACTTATTTTGTAATGTAACATTTTAATTAGATTTATTTAGTACCTACAAATATATAATACATTGGTAAATATAAGCGTATTCATTCAACAACGCAATTTAACGTTTAGTTCGTTTTTTTTCTATGTAATTAGGTCCAATGTGGATGCCGTTTGTGGGTAATACGTACCAATTAGCTAATTTGACGTCTACCAAAAATGGTCAATATTTGGCATTTGAGGAGCTTCGTCAAAGGTACAACTCTGACATTATTGGATTAAAACTCGGACGTGAATTAGTTGTTATTGTGTTTGGAAACGATCTATTGAATGAAACATTTCATAGAAGCGAATTTCAGGGTCGGCCTGATAATTTTTTTATGAAACTCCGGACAATGGGCAAACGTAGAGGTAAATGTGATATCACATATTGTATAAATATAAAATATTATTAAACTTCGTTGAAAGGATTTATAAATGCAATCTGAAATAAAATATTTAACACAATATTGTTAAAAAAAAATGAATGATTCTATAGTGATAAGTGATATCAACAATTTTAATTTCCGTATTTGATACTCATTTTATTTCGGTAAGTCGATACTCAATGCATTTTTTTAAAATTTTTTTTTGAACTTTCCTGAATAAAACCTTATTTCTATTAACAATATTTTGTTGTTTATGTAATGGAAATACATTATAAGATATTATGCAATGTGTATATTAAAACGTAATATGGAACGAGACTGTGATCAAGGTCCTTTGATTCTGTAGAGATTTTTCTCTTTTGAAGAATAAAATGTTATAAATAAATTACGTGTCAAAAAAGTAAAATAATTATACAATTATATATATATTTTTCTTATCATTCAACAATAATATTTTATTAAACTTAAAGATGTATACAAATAATATAATAATTCACAAGGAAAATAATGATTTTTTTTTTAATTATTTAATATTTTAATGTTTATAGTGAATTATGAATTTAAAAATAAGTAGTTGAATATTTAACATTTGATGTTTTAAAGTGCTATTTAGTTGTACATATATTATTATTTCGCATAAAAAAAATATATAGATATGTTCATTACATGAGTTCCTTGATTCGAATAATTCATTATCGACATGCATTAAAAATAGGTATAACAATGACTGACGGAGATCTTTGGAAAGTACATAGATCGTTTACGGTCAGACACTTGAAGCTACTTGGTTTAGGACAGAGAAGGGTCGACGAATTGATTTATGATGAATATCAACTCATAGTACAACGTCTATTCGAAGAAACGAAAAGTGTGACGCCGTTCTTATACTTGCAAACAGCTGCAATGAATGTCTTGTGGGAGCTGACAGCTGGTACTAAATTTAATGAGCCTAACTTGTTAAATTTAATGCGGAAACGATCTTCAGCATTCGACATGGCCGGTGGGCTGCTCAACCAGATACCGTGGATACGATATTTGGCACCCGCCAGAACGGGTTACTCACTCATAATTGATATCAACCAGCAAATTTACTCTTTGATATCCGTAAGATTTCATTGATTATTTTTCTTTTATAACTTATAATTTTCCATAAGATTTAAACCTTACAAATACGTATGATAAAATATTATTTTGTTTTGACTATTCAAGCATTTTACATACATAATTTAAAAGTTCTATTTATTTTTTAATAATGATATTATTTTACACAATTTTTCCCTTTCTTGATGAATTGAGATTGGTTTGTTATAAGGAATATAATTTGAAGATATTCAATAATAGTTATACCTACTTGGTATTATATTTGTGATTCATCAACGTTAAACGCTTTCCTTTCACTCCAGAATAAAATTCACTAAAAATGTCAACGGGATTTAATATTTGTTGATGATAAATTATTAATACTTGTATAATAAAGTATACAATACTGTATAGTATATATTGAATTTTATATAGAATAATATTGCGGAACACAAGAGAACGATAACTGACACTACTACCAGAGATTTTATAGATGCATATTTACATCAAATGAAAAAAGAAGACAAATATAATACAACGTTTACTAGTAAGTAGTTGATTTTTAATTTTAAAGCATATATTTAACTTAAATTGAGTAGAGACAATCCAAAACGAACTTTTTAGCGAAATTGAGTTATACATTAAATTATACTGTAAACATAACAAGAAATTGATTGACGTCATAAAAAAAAATTAAAAAAATGATTATTTTCGGTATAAACCATTATAGAAAAAATAGCAGTTTCACCAAAAGTAACAATTTTCAATCAATTAATCTTAGTAATTTAAAGAATTTCGACGTATTATTTCCTGTGTAAAATCATAGATATCAATATCAAAGTTAGAACAAAATTAACTATTGTTTGCTTATATTTTTTCCAAAAGGTATTTTTTCTAAGTTAGAGTAAAATGCACTAATTTTCATGTTTATGTACTACTAACAACGATTCATTAAGCTAAAAGTATTATTTCGTAATTTTATATTTGAAAATGTTAAATATTTTATTTAAGTAAGTGGTATTAATTAAATTTTATTTGAAAGTGAGGCTTTCTTGCTGTAAATAAAATAATAAAAACATAACACATATTCGTTTAATTTTGATTGAGGTCATAATGAAAAGCACTAGTCTTGGACGTCTCGGTAAACTAAGTATGTAATTACATATTAATAATTTAATACATTTATAATACCAGCACTTTTTTATGTAATGCTACCTTATACCTTTAATAAATAAATATTTTTTAGTATTCTCATACTTAATTATAAAAAGTAGTTTCAATAAAAATTAAACGAGTTTATCAAAAATTAAGAACTTATTTTTGGAAATACTGCATTTTGAAAAAAAATATCCATCATTTTTTCATAACATACTATGTTGACCAATTTATTCAAAATGGTATTGATAGGGGATAGCACTGTTTTGACTTAACTTCATCTTTAAAGTCCGTAAATTTGTTAACTTTATAAAAATTATTTAACTCCGTAGTTAAACTTAAAATATTTTACTGAATTTTTTGATTATTCATTATTAAATGTACAAATTCTAGACCTTCATAACTCAAAATTGCCCACACTGAACAAAATAAAAAATTTCAATTATAATTTTGGTTTATCACCCTTTAATTGTTATAATTTATAATTATAAGAATATAAGTACCTCTACTCTAATACATTTAAATAATATATCTTTTTTCAAATATTTTGTTTTAATATTAATAGCTTTAAAGAAAAATCTATTATAATATAATAATAATTTTATATAAATAAAAATTAGTTTAATACATGCTTAGAATTTCATGTAACAAATAACAATAATAATAAATTATACATTTGATATTATTATTTATGTTCATTCTAATAAACTTTAAAACATAAAAATGTATTTCAGATGAACAGTTGGTAGCTATTTGTTTGGACTTATTTATTGCTGGATCACAAACAATTAGTAATACATTAGATTTTGCTATTTTGGCTATGGCTCAGTGGCCTGATGTCCAGACTAAAGTTCAATCTACTTTGGACGAGATCCAACCTCCGGGAACGTATATTACAGCTGAACAAATTCTTAAGTAAAATAAATTGATGTACAAATTTACATTATTAATTATTAAGTATAATCGTTTTCATGCTACAAATATTTTTTTTTTTTTTTTACATAGAAATCGATACGTGGAAGCGGTGTTATTAGAGACGAAGAGGCTTAATCACGTTACACCAATCATAGGTCCAAGACGTGTGTTAAGAGACACAAATCTTAATGGATATAATATATCTAAGGTATAATATTACTTCTACACTTATTGTATAATCATAATCGGTTAAGTATCTGTGAGTATGTGAAACATTTGTCAACGGTATGACACGGTCCCTTTTATGAAGCACGTTTTATTTGCATGCGGCACTACTTACCTTTTTCATGCAATATTAAATTTGTTTTGGTATTTGGATTTTGAAACTTCGTAAAGAACGGTTTTAGCAATTTAAAATAGTATTAATAAGATTTAATATTTATTCTTAGAACACAACCATTTTGATGAGTTTGTATTCAATACACCACGATCAGTTGAAATGGGGTGATCCGGAAGTTTTTCGTCCAGAGAGGTTTATAGACACAGACGGAAATTTCAATACCGTTGAAGACATGTACTTTTTTGGATTTGGTAAATGTTTTAATTTATGTTATTTAATTAATTTATATTATGATGTAATACTTAATAATAATAATAATAATAATGTCATCGTTTACTTATTCATAGGAAAAAGACGATGTCCTGGGGAAGCATTAGCACAGCGGTTTGTTAACTTAGTATTTGCCAATTTAGTACATGATTTTATAATCGAAATAGATCAATTACCCGATGGAGTAAATGCTGGCATACTTTTAACATCAAAACCTTATAAAATAAAAATGACTAAAAGGAAATGAATATCTTCTGTGCATTTTGTTTCGAACATTATTTCTTAATTCCCATGGATCATGATATTAATAACTGTATAATTTGTATAACTAAGGGAAGATAAAATCAACTCAGATTTTTTAAATGAAAATAATTTAGCATTTGCGATATTTTAATATAGTATATTTATTACAGACAAGTTTTAAATCTCATGTACATGGAGTTTTTATTTTTTTAATGTGAAAATTTCATATTTTTCAGACGGATAGTCGATTTTGTATATTGTTTAAAAATTTTTATGTCAGAAAAAGTTTGAACATTGTTGAAACAACGTTTAAAATTCTTAGTGGAGAGTTGAACATATTGATTTTACAATGATATATAATAATTTTTTGCGTGTCTGTATCACCCTTGGTTGTAAAAATCTTTGTTGTCTAGCCACATCACGGGTGACGTTTGTCCTGGTATCAGTTTCCTTATTTTAGTTTGATTTGGTGAAAATTGACTGGCAATGATGTACTATTAATTGCCTATTTATAACGCCGTATAATTAAAACATTCGTACATTATTATGTTTTGTTATTTGTTAGTAATAAATATTATTATATTTATAATCCGAAGTTTACCAATAAAAATAACTCGGCGCTTAAATATATTAAATACAAGTTTATAATGAGTAAATATACCATAATTAGTTATATTGTGTGTTATTGTTATGTATCATCGGTCAGTTTAGCTAGGTATGTAAATAAATAATATTTTTTATTATTTATTATTTATAACAACCCAGGTATATTTGAAATGTAGTTTGTAACAACTACTGGAGAATATTTTTTTTTCATCAGGCTTTTTTTATTTGGGATTCAATTACGATCTATTATAATCATTTTATCAATAGTAATATTACGGTATGTGTTGTTGGCTACAAACGAGTTGTGTCTGGTAACTTTTTTTGGTTACACAAGTTGTTTCCAGTGTTTTTGTATATCAAAACTGTTGAGTACGGTCCAACATTTTTGGTATTATGATTTAGCAACCTTTTTGTTTTTTTCTTTTTCTTTTGTCGTTACCAAATTTAATCACATTTATACCTAACATAAAGGATTAAATTTGTAATATTGGTGTATTACTGCTCTTGTGTAAGTATGCTATCCATATTTCGTGTCAATATACAACATAATTGTAATATATTATAGTTTTTCATTTGATATTAAAATATTTAACTAATATAATATGCTCTAAACATACATATTAATATATAATTACATTCATTTTTACTTTTTGTAATCATTGGTAAATAAACTACAATGCTAACTACTTTTAAATTGTAGTTGTAGCTTACATTATACATTTTATTATTAACCCCGCGAACGGAAAAATATTCAGAAATGACATAATTTTCTTGAATAATTAATTAAAAATTATTAAGTAGCTTGTAACTTTAAATGGAACTAAGTGACTAACTACTGTAATTGTAACTTGCAAATCACTATAGTGAATGTTTTTTCCTGAGTTCCGTTATTTGAATATATACACTTAAATAAGTAAGTATTTAGAATAAAACACATATGTTTGATAATTTTTATCAGATACCATTACATGTCATAAAAGTGTCCATTAAAATTTATTTTTTCTAATGTTCATTGAAATGACCTCAAGGTCTTCATCAATGCTTATCACAAGTGTGTAATAGGGAGATCATCTGATCTATTTATCTATGTATATATGCATGATACTACCCCCTTCTCCAAGAGGAGACATGTGTGGTCTTCACTCCCAGTGGACTGGAACTTAGTTGGAAACCAAACGACAGCACGGGAAAATGGTAATTGCGTAGAATCACACAATTTTTTTGCACTTTGCTATGAATCGAACCGATGTCTGCGTGACCATTGCGCCACTCCAAATTAGTACACAAATAATGCAGATAGTTGGTACTCTGTACATTTAAAAGAATTAATGTCACTTGAAATAGACATTGAGGACCAAGTTAGTTGGGTCTTGGGAGGATAAGAGTAACAGCGAAACTATAGTGTACCACCCATTGGCGTGCAGAACCTTTTCAGTATGCGGGGCCTAATTTTCTCACACCATCCACTCACCCCCTACAAATAATATATGTACGTAATATTATGGGACTTTGTAAATACAATAATATTCTATGAAAAATCAATATTACGTATAAACAATATCATCTACTTGCCTTTCAAGTGGGATGTAGGCCCAATTTGTGACATGTCTGCACACCACTAGTACTACCCAGGTATAATCACATACCTAATGTTATGATGTTAATTTTTCCAGATACTTGTCGTCGTGGTTTTCATCGGAAAAAAATATATTTTTGTAAAACCCTAAAAATAATATAACCACTTACAATACACGATAACTACTCAGTCATATTACGCATCGTATATATATAGTTCACACTCCCCCATCGTGTTGACGCACTCGCGCGCGCGTGTGTGTGAGTGATTGTAGAATATAATATTTTACCAGTTTACAATATTACATAGCTGATGTATGTAGATAGGTACAATAATAATAATAATATTATATACAAAAACGTCGCGCGGTAGTTTCGTAATTCTATTGAATCGCGCTCGCGCGCGCGCACACACATACAAAACACATACCATGTCGGCGGCGTTAACATAATAAAGGTCCTCGTGGGGGTGTTCGTGGGGAAATTGAAAACACTCGAAATAACAATAATAACAATAATAAAGCCACACCACTACCTCGTGTGTATATATTATATTATTAAATGTTACAATATACGTGCGCGTAATATAAATAACGGAATATAATATGCGTGAAAACCGTGTAGACGATTGTTAGGGGATGGGCGGTCAGAACTGTTGATGGAGTGGCGGGTTCGCTATAATAATAATAATAATAATAATAATAATGATAATAATAACAATAATAACAATAGCGGTCGCTCCTTTTTCGACCGTATAATATTGTAACGCACGGATTTTCTGCATATTCGGTCGGATAAGAGGCGTTTGGAAATAAATACGTACGCCACTCGTTCACTGTATTAAATTATAGAACCGAGTATCAATATGCCGATATTATTGTTGTTGCTGTTATACGCGCGAACGACGTGTGCGATTTCGGGGGTTCAGTATATCGTGTATATAACAATACATTTATACGGCAGGAGTGGTGAGCGGACACCGAACGCTGCAGCAGATTTAAGGTATGTGTGCGATACTTAGAAAGGAATGGGGAGAGATAAGTACTAAGGAGAGATACAGAAAGATAGGGTGGGAGAGAGAGAGAGAGAGAGAGGGCGGAAAGTGAGGGAGTGAAAGAAAGTGTGAACACGACGATTTATGATTTGAGTTCGATACTTATATTATAACACTATAAACATATATTAATATTTGCGAACCTCCTCACCGCATGTGTGTGTATGTGTGTGGGTGCGCATATACATATACCAAGGCTATACTGTGCCGCGAGTGTATATAGGTGTGAGAAGGGATTTGGTTCGAAATTTTCCAATACGTGTGGTCGTACCTATACACACACACACACGTTATTCACCTACCACGCTGTATGATAATACTATTATTATGTATTGTGTTATCACCATTATTGCGCACTACAACAATGGTCGAAAGTTTTCGACGGTCGCCCACGGAATAAAGATGATAAATAATCATAATTAAACGCCGCCGCCGCTGCCGCCGCTGCACTGCACGACGACGGCGACTAATCGTTCGGATATTCGTGCGCGCAAACGCGTTGTTTATTGCAGTTGCAACACTATTTAAGAACGCTCGCACTGTATAGGTATATGAGATATTATAATAAAATCATATTATATTGTTCTACATATGTGCCGCGCGATAACGACACGATCGGTGAACGAGTCCACACAAAATATCTCGTTTCAAACTTCTATACGTTCGCAACAATGCCATACATACCTATATGAATATATGATTATTAATCGTATACGCGTATTATATAATCGTAAAACACGTGTACCGTGTGTGTGTGTGTGTGTGTGTGTGTGTGTATAATGCATACTGTGTGCAGTAATAATAGCCACAGCGTTATTATATCCAATTGTATTATAATATACAGTGTATAAACCAGGGGTCACCAATTAATATTTTTGAGGGGTCACATTAGGAATCTGGACGTTTTTCGCGAGCTATCAACATTTGAAGTACATATTGCTAACACGATATTATCATAAAGTTTTAAGTAATTAAAGCATAATTTAATATTGTAAAAATAATTGAATCTATACGAAAAAAAATGTATTATAATATAAATAAAAAATTGTTTAGTGGGAAAAATGGCAAATCTTGCATTTAATTGTCTAATTTCAAACTCTCATAAAAATTAGTATAACTTTCCGGTACTTTATATTTGTAAAAGGTAGAAAAACTTATGGAGAATTTTGTGTTAAATTTTCAAACTTTATAGGTTTAAACAGAAAATATTTAATGAATTTCTAAATCAAAAAAAATTTCAAATATACATGATTTTGTCGTATTTTATGGACATTTTTACTTTAGGCGTTTGTCTAAAACTATTGTAGACTTATGTTTAATTTTTTTTTAGTTTTTACTTACAACAAGTTTTCAGAAATCTTGTATTAAATTTCAAATTTATGTGACATTATGAAAAAATTTAGTCGACAATAAAAATAACCTAACCTATTTAGCATTTATTGTTGTTTGTTTATACTGTATATTCAAACCGTTTCAACGATAGAATGATGTACAAGCGTACAGGCTTGCCCATTATAGATTCCCTGAATAATAATTATTACAGATTATGTATAGGAACAATTGAATTGATATGTTACAGATCCTTATATAAGTCATGAGCCACCGATTACACAAACCACCCACCTATTGAAAAAATTCATAAGCCGTGGCCTCTCAAAAACCTCTTCACCACGTCACTAGTCGAGAATATGCGAATATCTATCATTACTTTCGAAATAAACATCTCAACACACCTTTATTCTCCACAGGTAGATACTCCGAAAAGCGTGAAAATAAAACTTCAGCCCTCCACATCTAGCTCAGCTATGTGTTGGGTGTTGCCGGATAAAAATTCAGACTTGTAAAAGTTGCTTACTGCCTACTTTTCTGAGAAATAAAAATACGTAAGATTTAAAAATTACCATGACGTACCTACTCAATTAAACTAATTAACATACCAAAATATATGTAAATACGTCATATATTAATAATTTAAAGAGATGTGTAATATATTTGAAACCAAACAATTTTGTCCTTTGTTATTAACGTATAGCGAAGTATAGCGAATTAAACAATAGGATTATTTAAAATCAAGGAAAAGTAGGGAGTTTGCAATGATAATCGAATCTCATCTGCTATAGATCGGGACTATATCGATTTCAACGTATAACCTATCGTTACAACGCGAGAGAATAATAAAGTGTAGGTACTTGATACAAGTTAAGTAGAATGGGAATCATTTATGCAATATTATTCCTTTATCATTATTATGCATTAATTATTATACATAACAGGTTTCCTTCACGAAGCAACCTTCGTATTATTTCATACTTACCTTGTATTCTAAATCAAATCATTAGGTATGCATTAAGTATATATAACCTTAAAATACTTAAACATAAATGTAAAAAAAACACTTAATCGCGTTATTATATTAATATGAGCTTTTTATTTTTTCTTGTTAAAATACAAACAATATCCGCTACATATATTAACGCAAGCGTATTTTAATTAATTTATATTGAGTATAATTTTTATATCTATATATTACACATTTGTATATCATGATATATTATGCTATATTATGCGGTATACAATTACGTCAATTAAAAATTATAACGTATAAATATTAAACAATATATCTATTAAAGTTTATAATTAGTCATTTATGATTTTGCGTTAAAAATTGGTACCTATTAATTAATAATTAATAAAATATGGTTATAAATTAAATTATTTTATACGATAAAATGTTCAACGTTCATATTATAATGTATATTTTATTTTGCTATTTATTAAAATAATGTAAAGTACTAAAGTATAATACTATATAATATTTCAAATCGAAAAATAGTTTTATGGTTTTTATAATATAATAGTTTTGGGGTAATCGCATCTTCAACCGTTATAATAATAGTGTTATGTTATTCATATTTCATGGACAACTACAATGTATACCTATTACCTAGTGTATACCATGTAGTAATGTAGTATACACGAAATAGTTTGTACTGTGATGCATACGTTGGTTTAATTTTTTGAGATATGCTTGGTACTTAATGTATTAAATAACACGCACTTGTAGTTTATAGTCATTACAAACCCGAAAGTCGTGAAATGTTGCACTATAAGAAATATTTTAAAACCAGTTCCAGCATAATATTTATTATTTTCCAATATTAATATAGCAGCTGTAGGTAATTTGCATAGCCATAAATTCTAAGTACCTAATAGATATCCCTATGTATCTACTCAAATACACATAATGTTTCATATAAACACGATATCTCTTAAATTTTAATCTATAAATTTAAAAAAAAAATTGGTTTAAGTGCATACCATATTTCTCACAAAAATCGCACAGTTTTTGTTTCATTTAACACGCAGAGAAGCAACTTATTTTAGTAGAAGACGTTTTATACACTCAAATTTCAAAAGCCAAACTCATTGTCCGTGAAAAATACTACTAGTCATATGTATATATTAATACATAATTTATAATACAACTACCCGATTGTCATCATATAAATACAAAAAATGTATAAGTGGTGCCATGCTTTTATTTTTATAAAAACATGAATAAATTTTCGATATTTCTAAACAGCCGTTGGTTGTTGATTTTTTGTTTTATTGAGTTTATATAATATATTTTTGTTGTTAGTCTATAGAATATAGAAGTATGATGCATTAATCAGTTGCTTAAAATCACTTGAAATTCATAATGAACCATCGTGTTTGATGTTTTATAAACGAAATTTTTATTTCTAATCAACTATATATAGATAACTTGATTGAGGCCTATTATTGAAAAAACAAATGAATAAGAGATAAAAATGTCTCTCAGACTTATTTAAGTAGCATATAGATTCATACAGTACTTTTGTGTAGATCGGAAACTTAAAATATCATAAATCATAGTATTGTACTTAACACATCATTTGTATATGTAATTATAACGTTGATTTGTTTTAGATTTTGAGCAAAGAAATGAAAGCATATGGGTTTTAAAATCACGCGTGTTTGTTTTTAATTATTTATTTTATATGGCTTATTCCAGACCTCGTAGACACATCTTAACTTACATACCATTCATGCATCCCTGACCTTAGTATCAGTTGTGCTCCATCCCTTATTCTCGGAGCTTGATGTTGTCTCTGTCTCGATTCATCGCTATTTTGGTCATCCTCTTGGTTTTTTTTTTGTCTGGTTTCCATATTGTGATTTCACGTAATAGTTGGCCTGCGTTCTCCAGACGTGTCTAGCCCACCGCATCTTTGTGCTTTTGAGAATTCTTTCTATGTGTTTAGCTCTTTGATATTGCTCTCATCTTTAAATTTGTTCTTTGTTCATATGTATTATATTTCTCGTTTCTTTTGAGACCATAGATTTTATGTACGTTTTTCCTTTCGAATAATATATTACATCTATTTTTGTCCAACTTGGTTAATGTTTATGTTCCACATGCATACAGAACTATTGGTATAAATGAGCATTTTATTATATGGTCTTAATTCATTTATTTTTTATATTTTCAAACCATAGGTGTAATCATAAAATAATTTTCAAATTATTGAGTTATCGTGATTTTTATGAATTTTGTCAAACGTTGAACTTATAATACCGAAGAACAAAAACTGTGATTATATTTTTAACGTATTTGAATTACTATAAGAATAACCTAAGAGGAATCTTATATTTAGTTTTCAAGATTTTAGACACAGAAACAAAAATTAAATCGTCATAAATCGAAAAAATAAATAAAAATCGAAGAAAATATAAAACATCAAATGCGCAAAAGCGTCTAAAACTATATCACGTCTAGAAAATCTTGATATTTTTATGTATATGTATGGTATATTGGACTAAAATTCATCTCCGGTTATTGATTTTGGAATTATAACAAAATAACAACATTAATTTTGTCGAGAATATTCACATTTTCCCATAATTATTTTTAGTTTTTTACGATTACATTAAAAAGTATTTATACTTTTGACCCTCTAAAGTATAAACTAATTTAATTTACTACTAAAAGTTACCACCAAAGATGAAGATGGAAGCATATTTATTGCTCCAAAAAGTGATGACAGCAGGAACTAAAAAAATAAAAAACAGAACACATATCATTGTAATACTTTGATATTTTATTCCCTCTAAGCAACCAGCTTACAATTTCGATATTAATATCTAGGTACTATGGATTTTTTAATTATATTATATTTGTGTGATAAAAAGTTGTTGAAAAAATTATGGTTTATAATTTATTAATTTGTATAATTATTTTCATAAATTAATCTATATAAGTTTACTTTTCGAACATAAATACTTATATGGCTATATTTACCTATATTTACCTTATTTAATATATACCTATATTTAAAACAAAAATGCAAATTGTAAATTTAAAATCAATATTATTTTACGTCGTGAGAGACGCTAAAAGTAATAATTGTAACTATAGTATACAAATTATTATTGAATCAATTTTCATAGCTTTCAACAGTAACGAAAAAAGTATACACAAAGAAAAAAATTGTATTTAAATTTCCTGAATATGCACCTGCTGTATCGATAAGCCAGTCCTGCGTGTTTCTTTTATACAATAATGATAAACTGTATTTACGATATAATAATTATTATTTATGGTTTAATTATCAAATTTATTTGGACTATTTCCGTGTTTTAGTTTCTATACTTTAATAATTAAACACTTTGTATCTCCGTTGTGTTTTCCAATACGACATTTGCTATCAGGCAAATACCTATTGTAAGTACCTATAACATCTATATTAATTATACGCATATATGTTTATAACTACCTAATATATAATAAAAATTAAGTAGATAAAAAAAACAAATAAAAAAAAACGGATATTTTATTTAATATATTAATACTAACCTTATTACAATGTGCGTACCTACTTATCTGTACTTTTTTTTTTATTAAAAATCATCATAAATTACATAATAGATACAATACAATATTATTTACTAGATTTATCTATCTTTTTAAGCTATAGATTATGTTGAGATAGAGAATAATACAAATTGATAAAGATATGTGATTAATACAATATAGGAATGATAAATTATAGATTAAATGATAAAAATAGGAATGCTTATATATTAAGATTATTAGAAATTTGAATGGACAGTTACATGATATACTGTTTTAGATAATAAATACAATTTTACTTACACTAAAGACACAAATCAAAATAATATAGATATGTAAACAATGGAAGGAATGAATTAAATTTTGTTAGTTAGGAAAACAACCGGTGTTATATAATTTTAGGATTAGTTTTGGTACAGAAACCGTTTTTTTTATATGAATATGGCATAGAGTTGAAATAAACCGGCCCTAAATAATTAACAAATGATTGGCCGAATGATTTACGTGTGTATTTTACAAGAATATTATAAAGTCTGCATTCCCTTTTACCATCATAATATTTTTTATTTAAATCTTTGATGACACTCTTAATAATGAACATCATTACTACTTTTCTGTAAAGTAACTTAATTGGAAGAACACCCAAAACCCTGTAGTTTTCCTTAGTGGATACTTCTAAAGAAGACTTATTTAGATAGATTTTTAAGATATTATTTTAGTTAGCCTGCAATGTGTTTATAGTACCATCGTCTAATCCACCCCAAACTAACAGCTCACATTGCAAGATTGACTGTATACGGCAAAATAAATGACACGCATTGCTAGTATAAGTACTAAGCCCCATAATTTATAAAATTTATAGTTGATTGCGCGTAGTTTTCTCACTAGATTTTGCGAGTGCAGATTCCACTTTAAATTATTATCGTATATGAAACTTAATTAATGGGTTCTTGTTACTTCTTTTATAAGAATACATTTTTGTAAGTTGTTGCAGCTGTTCCCGTCAACACATCTGTGTATTATTAATGGAGAAAGTCATAAACAATGTTTTTTCCTCATTTAGAGTTAAATGTCTGTTACATAGGCATTGGTAAACTTTGTTTATACCAACAGTTGCTTTAAGATGTACTCCTTCCCAAAACTTGTCGAAGAAATGTAAGCAGGTATCATTATCGGCATAAGATACAACTAGCACATCTAGGTTTAAATCACTGATCCCGTTAATGTATAATAAGAATAAGATCGGACCCAATACACTTCCTCGAGGGACATCGTATTGATTTATACCTGGCCTAATACATTATCAATCTTAACCATTTGTCTCCCGTTAAAAAAGTAGTTTTTAAACCATAATAAGCTCATTTTATTAATTCCAAAAGAGGGTAAGTTTAGAGGTTAATTTTTTAGGCGTTATAGGACACCCACAATTTTAACACAATTTTCCGTGGTCTTTTGCTTGAAAACATTCATTTTTTTTTATCCAAAGACGCAATTTTGTTTTTTTAATTTGCTATTTTCCTTTTTCAAAATTACATTTTGATCTTTGAAGTACTTTATTGTGGTAATTAGTTTTGCAATTGCTTACTAAAATTGTCAAATTTATCACTCATAAAATTGACTGATTTTGGTTTTTGATTGTATCATTCCGTAATTTCTGCGTATCAAAACTTACTTTGTTTTTATTATTATTTGGAGACTGTGTTTTAACAATTTGCTTATTTTAATTTACAGCTATTACAATGCCAGTTTTGTAAGGCAGATTTTGTCATTAATCGAAAAGCAGCCTTTCTTGATGTCGCATAACTGAAGTGCGTTATAGCTTTAAATTTAGTACAATTTAAGTTATCGCCTTCGATAATGTCGTCATTACAGGTATTACTTAACATTATATTGATTAAATCATCTAATCTAGAATGCACAATTAAAGTAAAAACAAATAAACAAGGAACAGATAAGCGAGCGAAAAGTATATACAAATAACGTGCGCACTGGTCAAATATCAAATGATTACTGAAGTGCAAATCGTGTTTTACCAATTTATTTATTTCTATCTAAAAGTCCCTTTATTCATTTTATTCGATATAATAATGGTTAGATTTAGTTGAGGTCAATGGACATTATTTTCGTGTTTGTTTATCAAAGACTGATTACTCGATTCTTTATTCACTGTGTAATTATATTATATTATTGATTTACCTAACGATTAAACTATTTCAATACTAACATTTTTTTAAAACATACTATTGCCCCACTATCGATAATATATTACTCACAGTCTACAACGATTAAGCACGTATAGATCAATTTATGTCCATAAAAAATATATATAAACACTTATATGGACGATTATGTCCGACAACGGCAGGAAACGTGATCAACGGAATCGGTCAAAAGATTTAATGTCCACAGCCGGTAAATAGTGACGGCAGAGTACATTTTATATAATTTTATGTGTATACAAAGTTGCGAGGTATACCACGATGATTGTATTATATATATATATGGATATAAGTAGATACGGGTATGTATAGAGCCTATACTGTCGCTATCAGTGTGTATAGTAGGTATATATATATATACGTCATATACTTGGCTGATGGTAACTCAACACCTGGTAGTCGAATAGGATGAGAAAAAACCCGCTCACACACTCATAAGTATAATATACACGTATCCATGTGCCTATGCCACAGGTAGGCAGTAGGTATTATTATTATAATATTATGTTATACACGACGTTCGGTTTTGCGTGTCGTCGCACGACCGTAATAGTAATAGGTAACACTTTTAACAATAATCGGGCCGGCGAAAGCGATACGTCAGCGGCAGGGAAAAACGGAACTACGCCGTGTAATGAACAAAAGGGGGCAGAATATGTTGCTACCGAGGTAATACGAGTAATGATAATAATATTATAATAACGACAAACTACGTGGCGGTAAGTCGTATGGGTATACACTTGCAGTCCGCCGCGGGCTGCACCTCGTCGCCGCTACGAACGTCCACGAGAACTATACGTTATAAAATGATATCCGGTCCAGGTCGACTCGATGTCGCTGTCGATAAATCCGATTACGCGACTGTTTAATACGCAGCTTATATACCTGTGACATATTATACAGGGTGATTCATACACAGTGTATACCCCTTTGTCCTGAAACAATAATGTAGTGGTATAAGTGTATGGGACACGTATGGAGATATATTGGCACAGACCACTGCGGTGGCGAGTCCAGCATAGGATATTTGGCTCGTTGTGCACTGTAGTTTGTTCAATACTACATGGGTAGAGTTTAGCTTAAATTATACAGCTTGGTCAAATAAAAATTGGACAGGCCCGGGCTTAGTCGGCCTACCCTGTAAACACGTTACTGCAGTACACGTACGATAGTTGAGTATTATTATTTATTTTTGCTATTATCCCTTCCGTTGCGTATTATTATAATAACCTAACCTATGCACAATATATTAAGTAGATAGCCGTATATAAATGTAGCGATATTATAAATCCCGCGATGTCCGGAAGTATCTATATTTAATTATACTGTGCGGATGATCTGTATGATATTAAATACCTATATATTTAATAGGTACTGACATTCTGCAGGTCTTGTGTGCGTATAAACCTGGCATCCTTATTATGTTTAATCGTATTATTATTATTATATCGGGGATGACTATATTGGTTTTAGAACAGCGCACTTTTTCATTTGTACGATGTACCTATTCTTAGCTTCTACTTACAAATTACAATATGATATTATAATCTCTTGAAAATCCTGTACCTATACATGCAATGAAAGAATATTTTCTACTTTGACCAATAGTATATAACAAAAACGATCAAAGTTTTTTTGATAAATATATTTATTTGTTGATGTTGTGTTTTTTTTTTTTTACTAAAATTTAATATTTAACAAGTAAGACATTAATTTATTTTCAAATTATTTATCCAGCATGATAGAATTGGTGTCACACCTAATCGTTACTTCTGTTTATTATTTTTAAGTTGTTCCAATTATATATAAATATATTTATTTTTTGTTATACCTTTATGGTGTTTTTAAATTTTAAAATATTTAAAGAGACAGTGTTTGAAATATTTCAGAAAAGTTTACATATTGTTGGTTACGAAGTTTCACAATTTATTTATATAGTATAGTATTCCTGTAATCCTGTATACGTTATATTCTACTCACTTGATAAACAGCCAATAATCTATAAAAAACAACTGAAAATAAAGTAAATTAAACAAACATATCAAATATATATGCTAGCACGGACGACGTAACTGATGATAATTACGGTCATGTATTAAACAAACGATTGAGCAAGCCTCGGACTCTGATATCAAATTTCAAAATGTTTCATCATCGCATAAATCAAGTAATATGTTATAATTACTTCGCATTATCTTACGGCGTATCAACTATCTTTTTGTATTATTTTATAAACAAAATAATTTAAACAATTTGAAAATGTTATTAATAATTATTATAATATGCTATACGCCTACACCTAAAGTAGAGGTGACCTAATTGTTAAACTTTTATAAAACGCCACAAAGAAATATTCTACGAATTCGCGTAGAAACCTATTTGTAGAAAATTTAAGCAATTTTCTTTGTTTTCAAAAATTTGCCAAAAAGATCGTAAAAAAATATATATCTACCCGAATTCACAGTTTAATTGGAGGTTTTAAATACATTTTTTTTTGTTTTTTATATTAATACATAATATAGGTAATATCGAATTGCGTCGTCGACAAACTTATATATACGACGTAGTGGGTGACGATATACGATGTGTATTATCCGGTCCAAAATTGACTATAACATAACAATCAAATAATACTCCGAGTACCTATATAATACATAGGTAGTGTTATATCCGTGTCAAAATCATGAAAACGTGTGATTAAGTTCCGGCGGGACGGACATACGAGTGTCGTGCGACTCGGAAACGCACACGGAGACTTGGGCTCATAATAATAATAACAATATATTACCGGACAACGAGCGTCTCGGTCGACGAACTCTTCGACCACATCCTCTCGTGGCGCAGTCCGCGTACAGTTGCAGCCAAGACCGGCCCCGAGCGTTTCGCTCCTCCAAACTGCAGTCGACGCGCGATTAAAATATAATATACAAGACAATATTGTATTTTATTATTGTCGTTATAATATGCCCGATTGTGTTACCGCTGCGAAACAATGGGTAGGTTCTTATTCGGTTGTTACCGCGTGTCGATGCGTTGAAATTAATACCGACGAAGACGACTCTGTACATAATAATATAATATAATATAATAACATGGTGTACCTGCGTGGTAAAAGCATATTTTAAACCACAGGGCTTCTGGATCCGAATCTAGAACGCAGTAGAAATATATAGGTCCTTATTTGATATAAATTTTGCATTATTACCCATGATTTGTTTGTTTGCGCGTATCAGTGAAGTGCACGTTTGTTTAGTTTTTTTTACACACGCTATTTGACGAGTATGATATAGAATTTTATGACTTTATTTAATATTTTACCCGCACACAATTTTATACAATATTGTACTGTTCAACTTGCAACATTGATTTATCAGTATATTTTTGTGATCAGAAAGAATAACAATTTTTTTGTATAGTTTTGAATAAACACTGTACTAACTAGCAGAATTTAAACTAACACTGTGTATTTTGGTAAAAATATCTTATTTCATATATTTATATATATTATATGTTATATATTTTATCATATTATAGTGCTTTCCAAAATATCTTACTTTTTTAAATGGTGACATATAAGTTAAATATTCTTTTGCAGAACCTAGACCAGAATACTTTTCTAATGGCGTTTTAAAACCTATCGAATACTGAACGTATAGTTTTTTTTATGTATTTGTAAGTATTTACTTAAAATTTACAGATTTCAAGTTTAGACGAGCAGAGTAGTTGTTATTTCCGAAGAGAAAAAACCTAAAAAAAAAGATCACTCTAGAAATCAATTTGATTTTTCCAAATATGTTTGGTTTTTTTCACTTTAAATTATTAAAAAAATATTTTATACTTCTTGTCAAAATTATTTACACTCTTCCGTATATTATCATTGATTTTTAATATTTCATTCATACAGTGAGCCTATTAGTACCTGTTACCTATTTATTATAGGTAAACTATGTAACTATTATTTTACTGCATATAATATATATTTTTACAAGTATAAACAATTAAATTAACAAAAATAAATTGTTGGTAATAAACCATAATTATTGATTTTTAATAACAATTTGTAGATGTGGTAAAATCTTTGGTATTTGAATTTGATTAACTCTCTAATATACGTTATTATGGTAGTTACGGCACTGGTTCTGAAAAAAAAAAAGTAGCACACAATTATTAAAATGTTAATTATTATTGTGTAATGTCATCGCTTCATATTATTCATACTTATGTCATGAAAATCGAGAATATCTGTAGAGTTATAAATTATAATACTTTTGTGGCAGACAATGCCATAAATGGGAATAGTTCAATGGGGGTGAAAGTCAGAAATGCTTCTCCGAATTTTAAATGTTTTAGTCTTTGGATAACGGTGCATACAATATTACAATTTATAATATACTTTGATAGCTATAATTCAACTGTATTATTTGTATGATCTTATTTTGTTATATTATTTGCAATAAAATAATCCAGCGTTTTACTACATTACTTAATAACAATATTATTTGATAAAAAAAAGATTGCCTACAAAAAAAAAAAAAAACTATTAATGAAACGTAATTATTTATACACTTTTAAATATATGATAAATTTTATAAAACGTCATTTTTCTTGTATTCCAATAATACAATTAAATAATGAGTTAAAAGAACCACGAAAAATGGAATGGTCCAAAATCACTCAAACGAAGAGATGAAGTTGTATTAAATCGCCTCAGAATAAGTCATACACACACTACACACATATCATGAAAAAAAAGCCTCCAAGAACATGTCAAACATGCAGTTATCCAGAATCAATCAAACATATTGTCACGGAATGAAAAGACACGAGAGGCCCGGAAAAAATTCGACATACCTAAACACTTTCACGAAGCACTTGGCCCCGACGAAGATACTATTAAAAAAACACTGTTATTTATGAAATATATGAAATTGAACAATTTAGTTTAGGTTAATTTAAGTGGGTATGTAATACAAGCCAATGGTCTAGTTATAGGGGCTTTAGCATAAATAAATGAAAAAAAATTAAATAATGATCAAAACGAGCTACAATTTTACAATACAATTTTTACGGACTGGTCCAAAAACCGCGACATTGCCTATTATTATATTATTAAATAATAATACATTTTTTACAACAGTTTACTATATGCCTTTAGGTATCTATCTATAAGTTTTCACGCGTCGTCGCCAGTTGCCGGGGCTGCGGTGGCGGTATTATTAAAAAATCTTTTAAAACCGGTTGGTCGGGAATCGAATTAAACACGCGCGTTTTGATAATCAACTGACGTGACGTTGTTATTGGGCTATAGAATATTATATTATCCCCCGACGACCGCGCATTGAGCCCATGGTCGATTGCACACCGTCAAAATAGTTAGCCTCTGTTCTGCAGACAAAACCGAGATTACGCGTGTGCAATGTATAACCTACACAACAGTGGTATACGGTATGTATCTATACAATACATACATAATAATACAAATAATAATAATAATAATAATAATAATAATAATAATAACAACGACAACAACGATGTGTATCGACGGACCGGTGGTCTGAACGACTGAACGGGTCTGAATGTTTTGGGGTGTCACTTTTCCTCTGAAATTGACTTTTAATTTGAAGCCGTCGGACCGTGAGGGATAAGCTTCTATATACTCGGGGAACTCGGTGGGCTCATCACGCCACGAGACCTCCATATAGGTATACACATGACTCCGAACGAGGAAATTGGATGTATAATGAACGATAAAAGAAGAGTGAGAAAAAACAACATTTATTGTGCGGTGTGGAATTTAAATGACAATTTTCCGGTGAAAGCGCATCAATGCTTCGGCGTTAACTGCCGAATATGTATATAAATACAGTACCACAAAACACTCGAATGTGACCGGTGTACATTATAATCGTTATTATTTTCGTATGAATAAAAAAAAATTTAAATCCCTATAGGTATATACTCACTATCGAATATAAAAAATGTGATTTATATAATCTATGTATACAATGAATACCGAAATAAATAATCTGTACAAAATAGGACAGCACATAACCACATGTGAACTGTTAAAATTATATACAAAAAATTAATTAAAATTATAAAACTGAATAATAATTAAGTATATGCATTCAGATATTGTTTATTAAATCTGTAGTATAAACATATGTCTTTAGTGACTATTATTGAGGCCTAATAGTAACTTAAACTGAGATGAGTTCAAAATTTCATTCACAGTGTTTCGTATTGAAATTTTGTATCATGTCATTATTTTCATATTGATATAATGTACAATCGATATCTCATCAAGGTATATTAATTATAATAGTTTTAGTATTATTAGTAGTGTAAACTGTATTGTGCATATATTTACTTAAATGCTCTTTTAAATACAACTGCAGAGGTATTTTATTACCCACCTATTCATTAAACTTAAATTAAAAAAATATTAACACCTATATTATATTGTCAGGATATTTTATAAAATAGTTCAAATTGTTGTTTTTGTTATTTAGTCCTTGATAATTAGAAATTAACATTTATTGAACATTGGTATAAATGATTAAATGTAGAAATTAATTAATGTAAATATTTGGAAAGCATTAGTAAAGATTAAACAACAATTTAACTGCATTAAAAATGACTATTAGTTTATAAGACATTGTAAAGAAAATGAAAAAAAAAAAAAAATAAATTTAATATAATATATTATATAATTTATAAGGTAGTAAAAAGTTTACGGTTTTCTTTCTTTAAAGCTAAACAAAGAAACACTACATTAGAATTCCGCTGTATAATAAGTCGATCCTTAATATTTTAAATAAACTAATAATTTAAGCATTTAGATTATTATTACAATACTGTGTTCTGGCGTTTCTATTCGTATGGATATCATACTTTTTAGTTGAAAATACCGAAATTCAAAAAACATGTAAACATTTTCTATTTTATTATAAAAAAAATAAATATTGTATGAGTATCGTCAACCAACTGATTAAATTAATTTTTACCACAATATAAGTTGTGACATAAATGTAATTAGTTATTTCTGAACATGACAAACTAACTCTATAAATTCTTTTTTAACTCAATATTAATTTTACTCATAAAAGTTTGTGTTAAACAAAAATGTTAAAGCTTCTAGGTACACGTATAGTCAGTAGTAAATTATCCACATTTGTATCTGCAATATTAAAAAAGAAACTCTTAACTTCATTAAATGAATTGTTTTAAATTAATATTATAATGTAAATGTAATGAATAAATTAATAATTTTCCTTCGTAGGTACTTTAAAGGAATCGTGTTACATATCGTTATATACAAGTATAACATATGTTTTTCTAGAATTAATTATATAAACTTTAAGCTTAAATATATTATAATATATAAACACCGTATTAAATTCAGATTTTAAAATGACATATGACGTGGTGGTTGGATTGGACTCATATTATACACATAGATTTGCCGTTAAACACTGGTAATTAGTCGCTTCTCTGGTTACATCTTATTCTGAGATGGCGATAGATAAAAACCGAATAAACAAAAATCGTAAAATCGTATAATAGATTCTAATATAATGTATAGGCGCCTAATACCATTGGTTTTATAATATATTTTATAGTATATTATAATATCAATGCCAATACTATACCTACCTATCTATATAATTTATGAACAGCACAAAACTATAATATATAATATAGGTATAGTAGTGTCTACGCGTAATTTTGCCACATTCGATAAACCTGTTGCAGCTAGCGATAATATATAAACATAGATTTGTAATATATATATATATATATACCCGAGCGCTCGGCCGTATATACTGCAAGTACGCCACGAATACCTCTATTTGTTGGCGGTTTCTCACCGTACGCTTAAATTCGCAAAACGAGTCGGCGGTGGTTTTAATAGGGTGCGGTGATGAGGGCGATCACCCCCACCCCGAGGACTTGATTCATTTATTATTTTAATAACACGTTGAAAAATTGTGAATTAAAGTAATAAATTATGGACGGCCTTCGCCCTTCGGCAAGTAGACGACGATAGAACAATTTTTCTCGCATATTTTTTTATGTGCCGTGATACTGAATGATTAGCCATATACCACTCGGAGTGTTTTGGAAACCGATACCACGAAGACAGTATCCGTATGAGGTACGTAAAATAATATTATCAAACCCATATAATACGTACATCGGCGGCGAGTTACGACACATACACACACATTATAATAATAATAATATACGCGTAAATATATACTCGAGTCGCGGTTCGCCATCAAAGTACATATTATTTTTGTCGTGGGCACCTACACAATAGTGTATAGTTAGTGTTAATATACACGCGACGTAGACCGCTGGCAAGGATGAATTCGCTGGCGGTGTGTGTGTATTATACTTGTACAGCAGTGTAATAGTATTATAATAATATATCGTAATGTGCAGGACGCGCATGTGTTTGTTTTTTGGGGGTAGGCAGGTTTAAGCGGTGGCGGCCGGGCGCGGAAGGGGGGCGATGGAAAATCAACCGAAGGGCTTGGCCGCCGGAGAGCCAGTCCTCCACACATCCTACGCTCAAGCCACGTCGGTCACCCCGCGGGGCGCGAACGACGAGAGGCGACGTGCCGCCGTCATTCACCCAATGGCGCAGGTCCGGCGGCGGATTGGGGGGCGTGGCCCGCGGGCAGTCCGCCGCGTACACGCCCGTTCGACGAACTACGGGACCCGCGGCAGAGCCGTCTTCCGCAGGACGACGTCGCCGTGTCGGCCAGTCGATCGCGCGCAACACGTCCGGTTGACGACGGATCCCGATGATGCACGCGCACACGTCCGTATAATATATATATATGTATATCTGTTTATACATACGCTGACAAAACGACGTTACAACGTGATACCAAAACATAATCATTTCGTCGGGGTATCGTTATCGCGGTCCGCTTTATGCTCGTTGTGCTGTTTGTGACGATGACGATATAACTCGTCGTATACAATAATAACACGGAAAACCTCGTTGTTGCACGTAATCCGTTTGGAATACATCATTATCGGTAAACGGTTTTTCGCGTCGGTCCGTAATAGACTTTCGACGGTGTACTGAGGCGCGATAGTCGGAGACATCATCGCTATATATAGTACATATAGACAGACACCGACGGGGATACTATGATGATGTTGCAGAACCCGCTGTTCCAGGAGTACAATACTGCTCTGTCGCAGTTGCTCGAACTGCACCAACAGCAACACCGGTACCATCACCAGCAACACCATCACCAACATCACCCCAACAGACAACAGCTGCACCGCGCCGCCGCCGGCAACGGGTCGTCCGCGGCCGCAGCCGCCGCCGCCGCCGCCGCCGCAGCCGCAGCCGCGGGAGTTTTCCAGAGTTACGCCGGTGGCGTGAGGACGGCCAGCCGGGACAGCGCCGAGTCCGACGGGCTGAGCTCTTCGTCGCCCAGACCCTCCAAGCCGTTCACCATCGACGCGATACTCGGACTTCAAGCGGGCGCCGTTGTGGGCCAGCCGGCTGCCGTGCCCTCGACGCTGCCGATCGACCCGTCCACTGCATCAGGCCCGGTCGCCGCGCTCGACTTTTCCACCGGTTCGGCAGCGGCTCACGGCAAAAAACATCGTGAAGGTAATACATATACTAAAAAACCAATTACATATAACAGTAATAATAATTATCGTTATTATTTATTTATCAATAATTGTTATAACATATTATTATCGTTATACATAAATGCATAATTATTTAACGCACTTATTATTGCGACGAATTATAATATTAGTTTTGTATGTATTGTGTGCATATGGATAATATAATATGTGATTTACCATGGGTATAAATAATATTAGACTAGTGCCCATAGGCGAAAATTCATATAAATTGCAGGGAGGTCTAAAATTGTTAGCATTAATGAGAATGGGAGGGATCCGATCTCACACAACTAAAAAGCTATCTGTTTTTGAGAGGCTTACAGGATATTTGATGGGATAAGCACCCCTAAGCCCCATTTCCGCCTATGCCTATGCCTATATATCCTTGATTTATAGCACACCAAGTTATATAAATCCATCATTTTATACTTCGATGACTAGTTTAAAAATCAAAAATGTTATACGAATATTTTTACACATCAGCTGCGATCTTTCTTTTTAATTTTTCATAATTTATTTAAACCATTTTTGATATAGTAACAAACCAAAAATACAAAATCGTTAGTTAATAATAATTAATCCATTTATAAATTTTTTTGGAATTTTGTATAAAATTGTTTGTATATTCAATATTTTTGTTTGCATATTTTAGAGTTTTTTTTTGTACATAATTCGTCTATTTTAACTCCTAATTATAAATTTCAAGTCTTATACCCTAGTTTTATTAGAATTTAGAATCCGTATAGATATTATACGCTAGATTCACAGATCCACACACGTATAGTAAACAAAATCAAAAACTCTAATTTTCCCATCACAGACGGGAAAATCTATTTAAATTGTTTTTAAATGTTAGTAACATAACAAATGTTTTGTTTTAATTTTGTTTTCTATGTGTGGACCAGGTACAATAAATTATCTCCAAATTTTGTTGTGTAGTATATAAGTGATTTATTAATTTACAAGACGTTGGGCTTTTGTAAGGCAACAAGTAACCATAATTTTACAATAAAAAATGTATTATAATTTATAAGTCATTTATGCAATTTGCCAACGTACGATTAGGTGTAATTAGTTGCTAACTTAACCATAACCATACATAAATAACTAATAAGTAGATACTTGGCAAAACCTAAATCACGTGTTTAGACACTTTTCAATATAGAGAATTAATTCGTTCAACAGATTCGGGCACTATGGTAACATCCATATTAATTCATATATAGCTCAATTAATTTTATAAAATTATTAAATTCACTTTATAATACGATACAGATATATCCTGCGCACAACGCGATTACGCCTGCACTGAAACGGTTATAATCATTTAGAATCCTTTGATCGAATCATTTTAATTGATCTAAATGGTTATTTATTTACGTACATGTTGTATAAATAATAAAATTTTCCATCCATAAAAATGTGGACTAATGAATTATTATTATATATACATCTTGATGTAAACATAAACAAAACTATATCTAAGCATAGCGAAGGATTATTTCTTCTTCAAGTTATTTTCCATCATCCTCTACTAAAATGAACGGTATTTCTATTATTATTATTATTTATGATATAATATATAGGAACATATTAAAAAAAGGATTTTTACACTTTGCTATGGATGCAAAACTTATAATTATTTGCATTTTATTACAGCGATAAACTTTGCGCGTTAATTTTTATCACAATTAATATATAATATAATATAGACACCAACAAAATTATTTTAAAAATATCTTCTTGCTAATTACCTATATACATATATATCTATTGAATATAACTGCTTTTGTGACTATACTATAGAAACTGAAAAAGTTAATATTATGGTATTCGCAATGATTGATTATCTGCAGTTAAAAAAGAGTACAGCAGCTATGGGAAAATATATTTTTAATCATCAATGTACACAGGGATATTTAATTAGTCGTCATATTTTGTTAAACTCTTTTAATGACAAAAATTATACTTAATTTATTTATAAACAGTATCTCTCTAATAACGCAATTTATAAAATAAAAATGTTTTACGTTTTTCCACCAAACTCATCAATTACGAGTATTACTGCAATAATTATACCAATACAGACATACTGCAACTGTATCGTTAAATAAGTCGATTATTCTCCGTTCCAAGAATACGTCAAGCAAGTAATTTTTTGCTAAACTACTCAGCTAATTCCATTGATCGTTATTAATATTTTATGTTAATTTTACAAAATTGGCTATAAGAACGTATCTATTATAATTATATTAGGTTAGGTTATATTTTACTTGATACGAATGACATAAAAATAATTACATTTCTAGTTGATATATATACATATATATATATATATATATATATATATATATATATATATATATATTATGAATTTTAAAGATTATTTCAACAAATTGCATGTTAGGCAGCTCATATAAATATCAAAATCAATATTTGTTATTATCATAATATTCCAACTAATCAGTTGATATTGATTATTAAATTATATACACCTATTGTAATATCTATATAATTTACATAAAAATATAGTTTAGCATCGATAAAGATAACTATATACAGTAGTCGGTTATAGATTTATAATAAAAACTTTAATAACAACACATCCTTGAGTGAATTTTTTAATGATATATAAAATTTATATTTGAATATTAGAATATTTAATATTCTTTTGAATAGAATCATCATAATATGAAACTATTCGTAATTTTAACATACTATGAGTACGTTGAGCTAGCTTAAGACAATTTCAAGCTAATATATAATATATGTATATAGGTATCTACTATATTATATGAAATATTTAAAAAGATATTTCTTCGTTTCAATATTAGTATACATTTTTAAACCAAAACTTAAATTTATTGTTTCATATCTTTTATAATTAGATAAAGTTATCATTATTTTACTAAAACATATAAAATGCAATGCAATAAAATCTTTTTATGTACCTACATATATTTCTTAATACTTTTAATAGGAAAAATATAATATCTTAAGTTTCCATTTAATTTAGTATTTACAAATAAATTTTGTAACTATTTTAATTTTTTATCTACAATATCATATTTAGATTAAAAATCTATATAAATTATAAATATGTACTTAATTATTATTATTAGAACTGTTACCATAGTATAATAATTCAAATAAAAACTTATGAAGCCAACTTTTATTAAAACGTAGTGAAAGGCACAATAATTTTGACTATTAAATCTTTCTCGATCGCAATAATCTGAAAAATAAATTATCTAATACATACAAGTTGTAAATTATTTTCAATTTAAAGTAATATTTTTAACATAAATATAACAAATATAATTAATTTTAAATCATGCATCTGGGTAGATAATTATAACATATTACATCGTTAGGTGTGTTTCATATTTTTATCGAGTTGGGTTGTTCTATTTAAAACTTACCCGTCATCCAGTTCCTTTTTTTTATTATTCACCCCTCGAACTAAAAAAAAAGAGAAAAGATAAGCCCCAGTGTAGATTTATTATTAACATAAAACAGTATTATATATGTGTACAAAACGATTTATATTATACTATAAACACATGTATTTTTTGTAAATTATTAATTAAAAATCTAGAAGTATTTTTTTTAAAAAAACTTATCATATTATTTGTTTATTCACTATTACACGATTATTTAGAAATTTAAATGTAAAAGAATAAGATATAATTCTTAACTCTTACAAAAAAATGTTTCTAAAATAAACAGAAACAAAAAAAAGTAAGAGTAATTAATTAATTTAAAAACATATTTGGAGATAGTTAAATTTAAAAAATACATAAATTATGATAATACCAATCGATTTTTAAACTCCAAATTATTTAATTTTTATACATTAAAAGACGATAAAATCAAACAATCTACTAAAAGAGAAATACGGGGATATTTTAGGGAAAGTATTATAAAAGCGGCCCCTTTCATGAGGTGGTTTAAAAACTGAAAGAAGTTATTTTCTACCGTAAAGTATTTTTAAGAAAACCAGACACAACAAATTGTTAAAAAACATTATTATGCTTAAAAATATTTTTGCGCGTAAACCTATCAATACAGACTTACAAAAGAGTTTAACAAAGGTGCCTAAACTCCAACAATTGAATTTTCAAAGTAAATTACATTATTATATATTTTCTATTACATTAGATATTTATATAGTTTTATAAATTAAATTATAATATGCTCATATCAAATTACCAAAAGTTCTGAAGATCGTAAGCTGACATTTATGAGATAGCTTCTGTGTAGTCGAATTTTATGAGCTCAAAACATGTTCAAAATTTTACAGCAATATTTTTAACGACAAACTAAATTTTTGTTACGAAATAATATTTTTAAAATTTCAAAAAATTCCCATGACATTTAAACCCGTTACATTAACATTTTTTTCTCAATTTATGTCAACTACCTTTATTACGTATATTATAGAGTAATCTAGTTTAATTAAATACCCGTAAAATTTGTTAACTATCGAGAAATAAATGAAAATAAATGTTAACTAATTTTTCACAACAAATTGTTTAATTTAACTATTAAAATATGCAAGTTAATTAATCATCATTAATCAGTTTATTAAAATATCCGTGTACATCATACGCTCACCGTTGGTGATAATTCCTCATTTCAATGTATAGGTATTTATATAATTATATTATTGAGTATTTGAAGTTTAACCATTTATACATTCCGCCAAAACTCAATGACGTCATAATATTAATTCTATAGTGTTAGATTCATCGGATGGGTAAATCTGGAATGATGACTTAAAATACCTCGTCTCCATTCCAAAGGACACCACAAAATGTTCGCAAATTCCTCTCAACCGAATACCATTAACTACTCGGTTATAGAATGACAACCTTCCCACAATCATCTTAATTCATAGTACATCATTATACATTTGTGTTATTATACGTATCAGACGTGCACGTATATACCGCTGCTTATTAGCATTAAAGGACATATTATACATTTCTGTATAGATGATATTTTAATTTTGAAATTTTGAACATACGAGGCATTATTATAGGAATATAGCCTATAATATACTGCTGTATATTAATAAAATATTATTTTCAGTGAATGTCGACAAATACATTTACTTTATTTCTATAATAATTTATAATATTTCAAAAAAATATTTTAATAAGTTTAATAATAATTAGCTACATTTAATGAAATAAAATGTTTTTAATTAATGATAAAAGTTAAAAAAAATATTTTAATTTAAAGATCGTGTCAAAAACTAACTTTTATTTCCTGCAAATAAAAAAACAATTTAATCATACTTGCTATGTGTTATTTCATAATTCCCCGATACTCGTTCACGAATTAAATTAATTGTTAATAAATAAATTGTGTATATTATAATATAAGAATTGTATTGAACAAGTATACTTTAATGATGTAATTAAATTATTATACACGATTAAAGTCTGATGAATATTTTAATTGATGATCTTGGTTCGTTATTAATAAGTATTAGATAAATTTTAAAATAATATATTTTAATATATAATACAAATTATTTTTTTAATTTTTTGTATAAAATATGTTTTGTGTTTTAATTAATATGATTTATTTTTGTGGTTTAGAATTTTTATTTGTTATTATAATCAATTATAGCTGATAAAGTCGAGGCCATTAAAAGCCAGTTGAACAAAGCGAATCGAGTGTAGGGGGAATGTGATTACACACCCTTGTTGAAAAACTATCCTTGTTAGTTGTTGAAAAAGGCACCTGCTTGTCAAATGTTGGAGGATGATTTGTTTAAAATCGGATCCTTTGGGTTTACGATATTTACCGAAAGTTGTTGGTTGAAACGATACGACTTGGATGTACATAATTCCAAGCATGAGTTGCTCGTGTGATGAAGTGGTGGTATCCAAATAGGAAACTAGGACTACTTATTTTCATATAAATATTCAATTTTAACATTTAATTACCTAAAGAAAATCGTTAGCGTATCACACGCTTAATGGTTGTAATATATTTTACGTGCTTAATCGATTACAAACCAATAGCGTGTTCACGATTATCCAATTAATAAATCCTCTCGTTTAGTTTAATTCGAAAGTTTGAATTATTTTTTTCAATGTCGCTCTTATACAATATTGAATAGTAATAGTATATAGGTATCTGGTATTAAATATTAGGATGGTAAATCCATTGTACGCATGCCCGAGATGGCACACGAAGAAAATTTGTGGACACGTAAAAAATTAAAAAAATAATATATTATTTTATTTTTAATAATAAACAACAAAATATAAAAATTACCCTTTTCATAATTTAATGACACGCTCAAAAAAAAAAAGGTCAATTTTGTCACGTAGCATCAGAAAAATTTGTCACCCCTGGCATATAGTGTATACTTGTAGGTAACCTCTAGTTGGTTGCGGTTTTAACCGATATTTCTAACACTCATTACGTAAGTAGTCGTGTATTGCATAATAAACTATATACATATACCGATTATATAAAAGCTTATTTATTAAACTTTTATGGAAATTATCACAATACACGCAATGTTATGTATATATATTGTAATGAAATTTTATGAAGCGTACAGTATTTACCACTTGCCGCGTGTTTACAGTCGCTATATCTTTGATGTGCATTTTCATGGGGTTTTTGATGGATAATCTCGTATCGTTATATAAAGTACACACACACACATATATATAATTATATATATACATTATAATATTATATACATATCATGTACCTACTTTGTACATTTTAAGCGCATAAAAGTTTGTCACACATGTTATTGTTATAATATTGTAAGCAACTTTTCGACACGTCGAGTGCAAAGAACACGCCAGGAATCTGCGCCGTTCACACACAAGCACGATATATATAATAATATATAAACAGATGTCTCGTTTTTACCTCATCACCCTACGTTCCATTGTGTGTAGTACCCCCCATCCCCTTCATACAACGCGAGTATAGTCGTATCTCATAATATTATTATGCAGTCGTAAACTTAAAGGACAAAGTATATAGCTTGCAAACGGGGTGGTCGGTCGGCGGCGGGGGCGTCAAGTGCCGTTGGTGGGTATCGAGGGAGGGGAGGGGGGCGGCGGCGGCGGCAAAGTTGTTAATTACTCTTGACGTCCCGCGTGTATATAATACCCAGTATATATACACAAACAGAGGCGGCAACAACAACAAGAACAATAATGGAGCTGCCTCGGCGTCCCGGGTTGTTATATTATAATGATGTCGTAATAATTTCGTATATTATATTATAATAATAATATAATATCCGCAATGTGCCATATCAGTCCCCGCCAAAAATCTGCGTGCTCAGCCACATGACACACCGTGGTCGAGCGGTGAAAATATATAATTCATCCTGCGCAGATACGACACAGGGTCGTCGAAATATTCAGCGATAGATTTTCTGTGGCGATCGAGCGATCGCATCTACAGTCAGCGGAGCAACTGGGTTTCGTTTTCGAAATGGGTTCTGAATTCGGAAAAATTGCAATTTCGGCAGGTGTTTGGAGAGGGGTAGCGTTTGAGTGAAGCCAGATTTACGAGTGAATGTTTGAATTACAAGCTCGACCTCTTAGTCATATAGATACCTCTAATGCTAATGGGAAAAAAATGTAGGCTCATATTTAAATATACTTTATACGTTACAACTTTTAACTCAATAAAAAATCACACAAATTATACGCGTACCTATACAATAACTGCGTACTTCATAGAATTCGTAAAAACCTATTTCGGAGAAGGGGATGGTCACAGCCCCTCCTACCATTGTTGCATTACTACGGATAGTAGTAATCCGCATACATGTGTAATGTGTTGCATCCAAAATGTTGACCGACTACCGATTATATAATTTAAAAATACCTATATGCATACGATCATGTATTATTATAATTTTAAATCCTTCTAAGATGACATATACGCATAAATGTTCAAATAGCTTTTAGTGCGTGAACTTCGGGCCCTTGATTATAACGAAATTGAGGAATTATTAGTTTATCGTGACGTTTATTGCCGAGTGGTGTGGTTGTTTTAAATATATCATTTAACGTTGTGCTATTGATGTAAACGGGGCAGCAGATTACGATGACTTTAAATCGGTCAACGATTATGTTTTCGGTCGGTTGAACGAGTGGCAAGTTATGAAAAAAAAAACATGACCCATAAAACTGATATATATATTAATTACGATGCGTTTTGTATTGGTTTCTCAGAGGGTGCATCGTTTTTATTTAGACAAAAGTATAATATGTATGTGTGTACACCCGCGCGTACGCTCCCCGCAATTTAACAACAATAATTTCCTGGATAGTTTGCTCACCCTTTTTTTTGTCAAAGGGTTCACTCAGCGCCCTTTGCAACTTTTCATAATAATATGTGTGTATACGTATTACATATTTTTTAATACGTTCCCTATCAACCATAAATCACCAAAGGACGACCGGTTATTATGCGTATACATACTATACAAGGATATATAGTTGTGGTTTTTTTTTAATTTTTTTTTTACATTCAGCAAGTGTGGATTTATTTATTTGTGGCCGGGTCCAGTTATATATGGTTTTGGTAGGACAAATTATTATTCTAATTATTGCAATACATATCCACATTATTAATGCTTCGGTGGTTCGACGTTGAAGAGCAAATTTATTGATTGTTACGAGTGTCGGCGGATTGCCGTCATGCTAATTCGATTGTTTGATTACAATAATAGATGTATCATTACACTGAGAGGGTGGGATACCGTTGTAATAATAATAATAATAATAATAATAATAATAATAATGATCATTGTCATCAGTTGGACACGAAATGTTCGCAAAATAAAAACCACATGCCGTGAATTATGTGTATATTGTATATATATATATGGACGAGTGAATAGAAATGTACAATTGATAACCGCAAAACTGCTATCGTAATATGTGCTCAATTTATAACGAAATATAATTATTATTATTATATTATACTTTCAGATGTATAAATTGTCTGCTTGTAAGCTGCTTGTGTTATTAAAAATAACGGTTTCGTTTTGCTTTTAGTTTAATTATTTATATTTTACAATTTCAGGAAACATACATTAAATATGTTTTAATTACATATTATATATTAATATAATAAAGTTATATTAATTCATAATAACGATTTATCTGGCTTGTTATGTACATAATGTTCATAAAGCTAATCCGCTGTTTAAAAATTGGAATTATAGAGGTAGTATATACAACAATAGTAGTAGGTATGTAGTTAACATACTTTACACCATGACTCACATTATTTTTGTCAATTAAAACTGTACGATTGTGATTGTCCATAGTTAGTTAATTTGTTTAATACGAAATAAATGAATTAACATACTTATACATCTAGATCTATATTCCATTTAAAACCACAAACTTAAGTATTTGAGTATTTTTGAAATTTTATCAAAAACATTGTACCAAATATAATATTTATTAAAATTTTTAAGTCTAAATAATTCTAATTTTATTCAAAGAAAAAATATATATAAAGTAAAAAAAATGAATGGCTCGGTCGTATATTGTGACGTTCTTAAATTTTAGAGTATACATTTCAAACTAATTAAGCCTCTAAAAACAAAATTACTTTTAAGTAGATATAACGACCACAAATCTATCAATGTGTTTTAAATATTATACGTTTATACATAATCCAGGTATACCTGTATTATTTTTAAATACACAATTTATTGGTTAAAATGTCTAGTGTCTTTATTTCATTCATTTTTATATGCATCGTGTATATTAACATACTAAAATAATATTGATTTAATACATATGGTTACCGATTATGAATAGGTACGTCATATTATTGTATTTTTTGTAACACATCAAAAGATTGTTTCAAAAATTCTAATTAAACAATCAAAACTTGCTTTAGAATGTTAGTATGTTATGTTAGTATGAACGATACTATTATAAAGTTTATTGAGTGGTATTTTCACTAAGCCGATTGTATACATAACTACTGTGTACATAACTATCTAACATCATAAATAAATTAAAATTGAAACTTTTCTTTGAACCTATATAAAGTTATATTTTACCATAGTATGTTAATTTTACTAAAGAGTTGATTTTAATTATTTTCAGACAAAATTGAAGGTTCCAGTAAAAAACACGGTTGTTCTGGTAAATCTAAAAGAGTACGAACAATATTCACTCCGGAACAATTGGAGAGGTTAGAGATGGAATTTGAACGTCAACAATACATGGTGGGTCCAGAAAGACTATATTTGGCCCACACATTATTGCTAACCGAAGCACAAGTGAGTACAAGACTAAAGTTATTAACTAAATATCCGATGATGATATTATTAATGGTATCAATGTATTATGTTGTTTAATTCACGTCTAACTTTGTTTTAATTAATGTAAAAGTTTTGACAGTTAATCTATACATATATAGTCAAATATGTTGTGACTGATCAACGTAGAGCTTAAACTATGATAGCTAGAGACCATTACAAAATGGTGAACTAAGAAAGAATTTTCCGGATAAAAATTTTGAGATTCACGATTGAAATTGAAAATTTTGATCATACTCGTAAATGGTTGCTATTAGTTACTCGGACAGCTGAAGTAGTAATGCCTCATATCACTACGTTAACATGGCCAGCTCGATTAGAGTAAAGAAACTATGTCTTAAAACCAAATATATGTTTGTAATTTATAGACTTAAAAACAACCTGACTAATTTTAATGAAAATCTTAGAAATTGTTTTAAGATATATCAGAAAAGTTTAAAGTGTAGTTTGATTCACGTTGAAAATAAACCAAATTCTAAATAAAATTCGTGATTTACGATTAATAATCTAGGTCGGATTATTTCACAAAGCGAGGTACACCAACGCTAAATTACCCGTGAACTGGGGCGCACTAAAACCGAGATATACTTGGTGCTGTATTTTATATTTGTTCATTTTTTCTCGAGCAAAGTCTTGTTTTTCAGCTAACATAAACAGTATAAACACAATACAGTCGTATCCATTAAAATATATGTTGTTAAATAATAATAATCATTAGGGATGGTCTAAGATAAATCCATCATAAAATATGACACGGAAAATTTTGGACGAGTTCTTCGAATATTAAGAACTTTGATAGAACGTTAAGGAAACTATTAAAAGATGAGGCACTTACGAGTGATCAAAAATAAACTCCTCAATACGCGTTATTCGATTATAATGTTATATATTCATCTAATAACGATTTCTTTGTACATTTATTATTTTATAGAAAAAATATTACATGATAGCGTTTTATTTGATTTAGGTTAAAGTTTGGTTTCAAAATCGTAGAATAAAATGGCGAAAACAACATTTGGAAATACAACAACAGAGGTTGGCTAATATACACCAACGGAGTACGCAAGGGATGGTCCAAGAGTGCGAAGAAGATGATGATTCAGAAACGGAAACGAATAATTGTTCATATTACTCATAAAAATGATACAAACAAAATATGTAGTATCCCATAACTCTGTGTTAATGGTGGATAAACTCAGGTTTAATATTTGAATATGGCAAATCCATCCATCGTGAGAAATACATGAAAAATATTATAATATAATATATAATCGCGATTCTCGTAAAAACGCCTGTTTTTCTATAATATCAGGCAAATGTTAAATGAAAAACTTTTTTTTTCGACAGAACATTTTTTGTTGTTTGTATTTTTACAAGGCATAATTATTAATATCTACGTATATATAAATATTATAACTAAATATATAATATTGTACATAATTAAGGAGAATTATTAAAATCAGTTTAAAACAAAAACTGAAGAGCTGCTTGCATTTTGATGATAGCATGAACCTTATAAATTGTTGAAAATCTATATTGTATACACTTAACCTGATGTGTTTAATGCCTTTAATATACTGAAAGATCTTTTATAATATTAGCTTATTAGAATATAATATATAGGTTAGATGTTACATTATTATTTATTAAATATTACCTATGTTGATGAAATGTAAATATATATTCTACAATGTTGTAAATAAATAATAAAACGTGTTTAATAAATATTATTAAAAAAAGTGGTGTGCACTTTATTTTTTATTGGTTTAAATTTAAAAGTTTGTAATATATTTTTTGTATGTTTTTAAAAACCGTTTCAGCACCCTTTATTCAAAATGTTCTATAACCCAGCATATTAAGATTATGTTGATAAAATATAGTTTAGTAAGCAATTAATATTATAGTCTTCAAAGTAACACGTAACTACATATATTTTTATTGTAGGTATAAACATGCAATGAAGAGATTGAAACAAATAATTTGTACTTATTAAAATATAGTAAGTTCACACAAATCTAACATATATTTCATTATTCTCTTTTCAAATTATTAGTAAATTGTTGAAAGTTTAGTGATTTAAGTATTTTATTGTTATTTACAAACGCGGAAATACTAATAAAGATTACATAAAAGTGTAAACAAAAAAAAGGTAAGAATGAAAAAACTAAAAAAAAAAGATTAAAAAGAACCTCAAGGAATGTTAAAAAACCACTGGTAGTACAGGAATTTTGTTTAAAATAGCCTTACTTCTAAAAAGAAAAAAAGAAAATAAACTCGTGTCTTAAATACGATATCTACTTACCTACTGATTATATTAAAAATGTATGCCCGACTAATATAATATCTTTATATTGTTTATGTATTATACTCTCCTCTTTTATTTTTATTTATCAAAATATATTATAAAACAAAATATCAGCTACCAGATAATCATTATACTAAGCATTTGATATGCTTCATACATCTCAACGAAAAATAATAATACACAGTATTATGGTGATTTTAAATTTTCAATTCAAATTAGAATTATATAAATCTAAGCTAAAACTACATATTTTTAAGATTTCTTCAATATTTTTGTAAATGTTTCAATTTGATTATTTTCTTTTATACTTTTAGAAACATTTGTATTGATAAAATTGCCGTTTATCACTTTATTTAGTAATTTAAATTATTATGTCAATGATCAGAAAATAAAATCATTTATGGATCAAACACACTTATTTAAATGAATTTTATTTATTCTATTATTATTATTATTATTATTATTATTATTGTGGTGAATTTGATATTTTTTCAGAGGCTAGTCTAAATACATCATCCACTTAGAAGTTCCAATAACCCAATAAAGGTATCCACTCTCATATTAATTGTAACTACTTGTTGAAGTTATAAAATTATCATATATTGGCCATTACCCACACAACATCTCTTAAAAACTTAGACACAGTCGCGTTATTCAGTTTTATTCACTGAAAACGTTCTTAAAAAATGTTCGATGGAGAATCGAGGGTTAATATAACTTTAATATAAAAACTATTAATTATTGTTTGATAGGTAATATAAACGACTCTTTTTTAAATGATAAAACGTATTACTGTTTCACTTGGATATGTCATAGTATGACATACCCGCAAAGCTATATCACGTTATTGGTAAGCCAGCTAGAAAAAAAATTTATAGTACAGAATATAAGACCATTTACATTTGTTTAACGTTTTTACTACCTAGTATAAAACCGAAAGATATGAATTAAAAGATTAAAAAAGTATTTTTAAATACTATTTAAAAATTATATTTATTGTGATCACCCTTAGATTATGTGTGAAATTAGTGAGTGAGCTAGTAGATCTACGTTGCAGTTTTGTTTGATTTTTTGATATTGTTCAACTGAAAATGTTTTGTAAAACTGTGAAGAAATTAACGTAACTAGACATAAAATATTTTTAGACGTTATAATTGTTTTTCTGAAGCTAAGATTGTCTTATGATTTACAATATAAAATGAGACAGTACTCCTTTATTTTTTATAACATCATTTATTCATGTAATTTCTACGAAAAGGAAAATGACGAGTGTTCAACACCTTATCACAATATACCAGTATATCTCTCTCGTAGGATATTTGTCTACGATGTGATTTGGGTAACATTCTGTCCACACCCATTTTGGTCAAGGGAAGATTCCGTTCTAATTTACCTGGCCTACGGTCATGGGGTATAGGAATCTTCGTCTATATTATAGTATCTATATCCATCTGCATTATTTTAGATTCAGAATGAAGGCTATTGGTTGGACGGTGAAAAAACACTACGGGATGACAAAGATGTCAACAATTATAAAATAATATTGCATGCTGATGGCACACGAAATGTTTTACATTCATTAGTAATTGTTGATGCGAGAAAAAAAGGTGATAAACTGCAACGAAATGTTGAAGAAGTACATACAGAAAAGAACAAAATATAGATAAATTATTATGATGTTATCACAAAATGTATAAAATTGAAATAGAAAATAATTTCACAAAATGTTTTTTATTGTTACATCATCTGATTTTGGGCATACTACCAATCTCATATTGACTTGCTGGATTTTATAATCGTTTGCGCGAACGTTTCAAAGTTTATTTAGATCAAATAGCTATGACGCTGTTGCGTCTTATACAAGGTAATTTTTTTATCGTGAACCAGTCATTATCTCAGTATTAAGAATTTTAAAATAATTTTTTTTTAAAACTTTCTAGGTTTTACTATTTTACACTGTGTTATGATTTTGATAATTTTAACTGCCTCCCTTATTTGATAAAACACTATTAACTTTCAATTTTCAAATGGCAATACCTATTTTTTAATAACAAAAATCTATAAACATATTGAAAAAATAACTTTAACGTTTATAGTATTTAATATGAGTAATCCGTTTGCGACTTATTATCGTTTAAATATTCGTTCAATTTATAATTTACCAAAATTCAAAACAAAATTATATTTCAATTTAACAATATCCAATAACTATAATAGAGATACTAATTATCGATTATGACCGTTAAGGGTATTATTAAATTGAGATATAATTTTGTTTTGACTTCTGGTTTTTACTGTTGGGTTTGATAAATTGCCCAGTAGCAGTAAATTGAACGAATATTTAAACGTTAATAAGTCGCAAACGGATTACTCATATTAAATATTGTAAACATTAAAGTTATTTTTTCAATATGTTTATAAATTTTCGTTATTGAAAAATAGATATTGCTATTTGAAAATCGAAAGTTAATAGTGTCTTATCAAATAAGGGAAGCAGTTAAAATTATCAAAATCATAACACAGTGTAAAATAGTAAAACCTAGAAAGTTTTTAAAAAAAATTATTTTAAAATTCCTAATACTGAGATAATGACTGCTTCACGATAAAAAATTACACTGTATAGCTTCGCAGTCGTACGATAGTCAATAAATGTATATGTTACGGTAAAAGTACGAATACTGTAACACACACATACATACATATATATTGTATATAAATAAGTAAATGTATATTTTTTTATATATTATGTATATTATACTTACGTAGTGAAACTTGTAGTAAAGTGATCGTGCCGGTGACCAAATAAAATATGAAACCCAACAGCGTGCGGTTATTATATATATATATATATATATATGTATATGCGTATATGCTTGAATTGAATATTATTTTATGGTTACACGACAAAATGAATGTATAAAACGTAATAAAAAATTGCGCGAATGTTTACCCCTTAGGATCAAAGAGAAAATTATTGCTGTATAGTATGCCTACAAAGATTCCTTTGGTATATATATTATATTATTATTATTATTCGTTAGAGTTAAATCATTTCACAGAGAACCCGTGGCTGTCGGTATCTAAATGTAATCGTACCTGCGAGTCGTAATAAAAGGCAATTTTGAATTTTATCATTTGCATATATATATATAAATGTGTATTTGGGTGTATAAAAGTCGCGTCTCGTCTTCTGGCGGATCACGAGCAGGGTGTGCGCGACGAGGCGAAAAGAGGCAATTTTCTTCGAATAACGTCCGTATAAAGAAGACGTTTCTCCAGTTTTAAGTGGTCGTCTGCGGGAAAAGATCTCGGTTTTTACTTTTTTTTTCTTGTCTCTCTACACGCTTTCATCCGAAGAGGGGACTTTTTTTGTTGTTATTATCGTCCTACGAACGTAGTTTTTTTTTTATATATATTTTTTATTCTCTGATATTAAACACGACTTACTCTTTAAGTTTACACACACACATATATATAGGCGCATTACAATATCACATGAATCTTAAACACAGGTACAGGATGATCATTTTGACGCAAATTGTCGATTAGGTAATTTTGGTCATTTGATTACTTTCTATAATATATATGAATACCATTTTCATACATAGGCCCTACCTATAATTTTACCGGTTTTTAACATGGTTTCTTAAGAGTTTCTAAATGATTTCATATTTTTTTTAAAAAATATTTTATTGTAAAATATATTTTTCTTTAAATAGTTTATTCTATAAAAATTGATTATCGAACGAATGGTATATTTTATAAGAATTTATAAAGTTTATATGTGCGGATATAGTATATAATGTTTAATATAATGTACATATTATGTATAGCTGCATAGTTAAATAATACCCCATCGAAAATTTGATAGCCTACTGCTAGACTACTGCTCGCTGCACATTTAAACTTTAAAAACTATTAACTGTTGATTCTAGTGGAATACCCAGGTTTTTAATGGAATTCTGAATTGAACATAGTATGCCAATACTAACGTTACTACTATACTGTGTCTCCCGTTTTTGCCGATATCAAAAAGTTGTCAAGTTTTTCTGTTTTTCTGTTTTAAGCATATTAGGTAGGAGGTACCTATAGTAATATTTTTACGTGAAATTGTTCAAAATTCTACGATTGCACGTCATGATGAGTACGAAATTAAAAATATAAATGGTCGTTTAAAAAAAAAATTAAAAAATCTTATCAAAAGAACCACTCTGTATACCGTGCATGATTTACATAATATAACGCACATATACATAAGCATATATACACATAACAATATATATATATAATAAAACCGTACCACGCGCAGTGTATAATAATAATAATATAATATGTGCTGTGCACGTGCGGCATATACACGCGTACACACAATGCGGTGTGCGGGGGCGCTTGAGGGAGGGTGGCGTCGGGAAAACTATTATACCCCTCCAAAACCTCTACCCCCGCGACCGTTATACAGCCGCCATTATTACATCGTTTATGTTATTAAATCACTGCCGCCGAACACCCAACCGCAGCTTTTAGCCGCCATATTTCACGGCGACCGTTGCCGTTTCCGCTGTTGCCGGAACCCACGAGCGCGCGCGCGCGACCCACCGCCAGTGATTTCATGCAGGGGCGGCTGCGGTCGGAGGAAAAGGATTTCCACGGGGTCATCCGGCGGCAGTTCAAAATGAAAAACGCTCGCGGCTGTTTCACATCTTTAAAAGTCTACATTATAATCTTTCCGGGCAACGCGAGCGTGTGTGAGAATGTACACGCGAGCACAGTATTTTACGCAGCCTTTGCCTCGATTTGTCGCGATAAAAATGATGCCGACGACCATATTATTGTAATTTTTCTTCCTTTAATGGCATTTCAACATAAAATTATTACATCTCGACACTTATTATTATTCGTAACATTATAAAATTGACACAGACAAGAAAACTTTGATAAAGCTCACACTTATAAATCCTTGTTAAACCTGATTGTAGTATAAAATTAAGTGAACTTTTGGTAGTAAATATATTGTTGACTGAAAGAGCAATAGTTAGAGAAATGCCAATGCCCAGAGTTGAAAAAAGGATTTTTAATTAATTTTTTTTTTCTGGGAGTGTGACGGATAGTTAAGTTATAGATGCTGACCATATTATAATATTATGTATTATACGCGTTCTTTAAATAATATACCCGTAACAGCCCTCAGTGCAAACCCTATATCAAATTCAAATATAATTATTTTAAAATTATTAATTTTGTATTATAATTCAAGTAAGGCGTGTATTATAAGTATGGTTGCCGAAAATTTGCATCAGATTTTTCTAACGATGAAAAGTAAAACAAACTTTAAAACTTTAAGTCCGGCAAGTATAATGAATACGGTTATACGCGATGAAACTACGATTCGCAGACGGGTTGTTTATATTAGACGATATAAAATATGTCGAAACGTCTGAATTTTACGATTGAGATGTTTTGACTTCGAAAACAAAAATTATAAAATGTATAAAAATAATGAACATATTATTATCTTCAATAATATTCAAACTGTAATTTGTCTTTAATGTTATTTAAAAAATATCATTAACTTATAATATTAGAATATATTCTGAAAGAAATTTTACAATTTTGGTAATATATAAATATTATACAGTTACTAAGATTACAGTAGTAATATTAATACACTTATAAACTACAATAAATTAATACAATAACTATTAAACATGTACCTATATAAATATATAATAATAAATTCTAAGAAAATGATCAAAATTTGTTGATTTTTTATTATCACAACTAAGACCTAAAAAGATTTACACTAAATAGGCGTGAACGAAACATTGTATTACTTGTTTGATACATTATAATAACTATAATAAAAACCTATCCAAATTAGCATCAATGTTGTGGTTATTAGTACTGGTATTTTTATATACGTATTCGTAAGAACACCAACCTACAAATTATATTATTATAGACTTTTTGTCTAGTACTTATAAATAGAACTATAGAAGTATTTACCTATATATTTTATAGGTACCTTGTGTTTTCTTTTTTTAAAATACTGATAACTTTTTATCAAATCATCGTAATTAATTCATTAAGTTCTTGTAATATAAATTATAATCATGTCACAGATAGATTAATCTTAATTTTACTACTTTTAATCGTACTTTATTTATAAGGTTATTGTTTATCGATGATAATATGTAATAAACTAATAAATACAATATCATACTACATTAATGAGCGTGCCAAGAGTCTTATTTTACAAGAAAAATTTAATATGAATTCTTACACAAATCAGAAAAATAACATTTTTTATTAAGAGTTATATGCCTAAAGCATTAAAAAGTATTTAAAAGTTACAAGTTTGTGCTAATAAAGAAAATATTAATAATTTTAATTTATAAGTACTAGGAAAATGCTATATAATAATAAATTGAAAAAAATAAATCTAACAGATTGCTGTTAGTGGATGGTCAAACCGCTTTAATAATAAATAAGATTACTGCTATTGCATATTTATAATATTAAAATAACCCCTTTTTTATTTACTTTTTATGAAATATTAAATGAATGTTAAAAATATATTTTAAAAGTTTTACTTTTCCGAGAACGTAAGAACTGAGTGAAAATTTCTGGGAATGATCGGAAATGGCCATGAATATCAAAGAGTTCATGTATATCAATTTCTATTTATTAATAATTATGTTATCTAATGGCGTATCTCAATAGATGTTTGATCAAAGTATAAATACATACAAAATTAATTCTTAAAAGTGAAAAACAAAATAAGAAATAAGTATAGTTTAATCTTTAAATATATAATAATAATCGAAATAATGAACTACATTATGGAAACAATGAATGAAAGATTTGTTTGTGTTTATAAACTAATAAATCTAAGATTGTTAAATAATATATTAAGTTAAAATGTGAAAAGAGACAAAAATCCGTAGTTAATTATTGATAAATTAATAAACAAGTGTGTGTTATAATTTAACGTCCATGTTTTTTTTCATCCATGTGCCGTTGTCTTATTATTTATTTTCACTTATATTAATTTTGTATTCTTCTTAAATTTATTGTTTTATTATAAAATATTTCCTGAATATTTTATTAATCGTTGTTATATTATTTTTTTAAATGTGCATAGTATAATATAACGTTTTTGAATATAAAACTATTTTTTCCTACGATTTTTGAATCTTTTTTTGTGAAACTATAAAGGCAACTACATATATTTAATTTATATTGTATTTAGCTTAGATGCCTAAATCAATTGGTATATAAAATTCAAAAAGGAATAAAGTAATTTATCAGTGTTCAAATTGGCAAAATTAGGTAGAGAACGACTTAAAAACTGTGTTTAAAGTGCAAATTATTTTAAACATACTCGTAAGGAGCTTTACCCCACACCTTTTCCCCTAAATTTTGAATACTATATTTTAGCTGCATATACATACATTTCAAATACAATATAGTGTGTAACTATGTAAGTGAATGTGGATTTATATTCACCCAATTTTTCAATATTTTTCTTAATTACATTTCTAAACAATAGAAATGATACAACTAATATTAAAAATAATGCTAAAATTAAAACTTTTTTGAAATTGTATAATTCACTAGCTAAATTAACTGTCGTTGCCGGGTTCAAGTATATAAATGTATGTAACCTGGCAAGATTAAATTTTGTTTAATCTATTGAAATTTAAATTAATTAAAATTTTTGAAATAATATTTTATATATATTAATTTAGTTTTTAAGATAATAATTATTATCATAACCTATTCTATAAGTTATAGCTTTTGGCGGTCAAAGCTTTGTTCACAATAAATTTTAGCATTGAAGGTTCAAAATAAATGTTTTACTGATAGTTTTTCAAAATGTTATCTACAAAACTTCTTTGTAGACAATGTTCTTCGCTGATCTATTAGTAGGCGACAAAATCACCAAGCTACTGGGTGAGCTTACGCGTGAGCAAGCTACGTAGAACTGCCCATGTGAAAAACAGTTTTCTCGCAAATCTATTCCTGCAAATTTGAGAGTTTGGCCTTGAGACTTATTTATAGTCATTGCAAATCAGACTTTGAGGGAAACTGTAATCGTTTAAATTCGAACGGATGATCATTCGGAATTAAAGGGATTCGTGGTACAAACACAGTTTCCCCTTTCGCACATCCAGTTAATATTGTGGCTTCTACTATATTGCGATGTAAAGCTTTGACTTTAAGCCTGGTCCCATTGCACAGTTTAGGTGGTTTCAAATTTCGCAACAACATAATAGGTGTGCCCACACGCAGAATGCTTATTTTTTTTTTCATATTCTATGATATGGCATACCCGGTGGTTTCAATGAATTTAAAAATTCAACCGGATAATTAGTTGCATCGTCTATGTTGACCACCGTATCTATCGAAGTATATACTTTTTCTTCCCCTTCAAAAGACATCAGCAGTGTATCCTTGATAGCCACCGCTTGGTCATTTTTTGGAGTGAGATAGCACGTTCACACAACCATTCCATAGGCTTATCATGAATATGAACAATATCTGGATAAATTTTTGATATTAAATTCTGAACCGTAGTTACAACTATGCACACATTTTCTGGGATAGTTATCATTTCATCAAACGATGGATAATCACCATATGAATATATGATTTTGATGATAATGATTTTTGACAGTTTGAGTATATTAATCTGAGACCATAAAGTAGTTCTTTTAAGAAATGACTTGACTTCATCAGTTCTAGTCCCTTTTGGCACTACTGGTAGAGTCTGCCTAAAGTCTCCAGCCAGTAAAACCGTTACACCACCCATTAACCTTTTATTTCCCCTTATATATCCTTTAGAGATATATTTAAAGCCTCAACACCATCCTTATGTGCCATTGTAATTTCGTCCCACACTATTATTTTTGTATCTTTTAAAACTTCCGCAAAATTACTTTGTTTTGATATATTACAAAAGGGAGTGACCGAAGTTGTTAGATTGAGTGATAATTTGAAGGTAGCATGGGTCGTTCGACCACCCTCGAGCAGTGTAGCTGCGATTCCAGAAGATGCTACAGCTAAGGCAATGTCGCGAGTACTTCTAACATTCGCTAAAATCAATTTAATTAAGAAAGTTTTTCCAGTTCCACCTGGAGCATCTAAAAAGAATATTCGACCCTCATTATTATTAACACTTGTAATAATTTGATTGTAAGCAAACGTTTGTTCGTCATTCAGAGATTCTTCATTGTTTCTTACAGCGTCTTCTAAGGCTACTAAGTCATAACTTGTTTCCTTGAGATACTCTCTATTATCAAATTGTTAACATTTGCTTGGCTGAGGTAAGCCATATTCTTTAAAAGGCCGACTACCTAATGTTAACACGGCATCTTCTATTACCGATAGGCATTTGTTCAACATTATGTCCGCTAAGTGTTCTGCACCCACGGAATCCTGTCATTCTAATCGTATTTTAAAATCTTCAGATAGGTATTCTTATAATCGTAAATAGATCCCGTATCATATACGAAGATTGGACACGAAGTGCTGCCTCTTCTAGTGCTGCGTACAAAGTTATTTGAAGATGATGAGCATCTTCAAGTAACCCTAGAGCCTTACACGTGGATTTAAAAGTGGGATGTACGTTTACTTTACAAATAACGTTTACTCCTCTCTTCCTTCTTTGGAACTTTTTTTTTGTCCCAAACATAATATGCAGGTACTTCTGGTAAAGCAAATTTTTTGCAAAGTCATCCCCTTTACACAAATCAAAAAATGAGAGAAGTGTAGTTGTAGGAGGACTATTCACTCTGTCATGTAGGTTTTGTTCATTAATGTAAACCCTTTGTCCATTTTTTAAATGGACAGCAAGGAGGACAACGGCAGGGAAACGCTCATGAATTGGAAATTCAAGGATTCGCCACACGGCTTCTGATGAACTTATATATCGTCCACTTTCGTAAGTTTTTATTTCGTCTTTCTCATTTTCTAAGGCAAATAAAGCCTGGTCCGAGCCCTTATTTACGTATTTGCACACATATTTTATGGATTTCACCGAACTGCAATATTCCACATTGACGTGAGCGTTACATGTTCTTAGCAGTACTGGATTATAAGGAACTACCCAACGATTATCTATATCTACGCCTTTGACATTGACGGAGAATCCACCGTCATTGGTTTAACATATCTTGTACTTCGGATAACCGTCATCACCAGTTTGAGTTTCCTTAATGAGATTCTTGGGGTAATGTTTACTGCACGCGTTATTTTTCATACATGGTGAATTTCGATTAAAACAGCCACAAGGGCCATGGATCATATTACATTTAACGATTTCGTGAAGCTGAGGGACACGTATGAGATCGGGTATTTCAGCACAAATAACATTGTCGATTTGATCCGGAGTAATGTGATGCTGAAACCATAAATGAATATGAATATGTGGTAGACCTCTCTTTTGCCATTCTGTTGAATACATATAGCATCTCACTTCTCTGAATATTTTACCTTTTGTCAATAAGTTCATGGTCTTTTTGACTTTTAACCGAAACACTTTTGCAATTATATCATGTCGATCATATGATCTTTGACCGGGAAATAAGAGCTCTTTTATCTCGTCCGAGGATTACATGTAAAAGTAATAAAAAAGTCAAGACGACCGTAATGTCTAACGTAGATCATAGCATCTTATGTTCATCTACCTTGGCCCACCAGTAAAAGTTGACGAGAGTATAACCATTTGGCCTAACTGATTAGCTTCTGTGTCTCGTCGTCTAATCGCATCTTTTAAATGAATATAACTATCTGCACGCAATTTGACTTAATTGTTTTTGATGTAATTTAGTTTTTCGGTTTCAATTTTGGCGTATTCATCTACCAAATATTGACTGAAAAGAGAACGATAATTAACTAAATAGTTGTCTTCCTCTTCTCTGACCATTATTCTATATGAGTAAAAACTTGATACAAAGACAGTTTTTTTAAGCAGTAACTTTGTTTTTGGATCGCGTTGTGGTATGTTGATTGCATACTCATCATCCCCCCAGCAAAATATTAAGATACTGCAGTGCGTCGTATGCTCGATGTATCTCACTGATACGGTGAAATAAGTTACTTCGGTTTTCGAGGATGATGTCTCTTCGATCAAACTGCAGATCTACTAACACTAAAGCAATTTCATTTACCGTCGGTGCATTATACCTGCCTTTATGGTCTTTTGGTGGTTTTTTATCTGCATGTATTACAACTTTAAATGACTCTGAAGGAGGTATTTTATCGATGGCACTTTTCAGATCTTTTATATATGGGTTCACTTGATGTAGCATATCCTGCAGTTGTTTGATTAAATTAGGTTTTAAGTTAGGATATTTAGAACACCGAATGTTTGCTTCTCGTTCGTCTTCACCGACAAAATAGATTTGAAGGTACTGTGCGCCCTGTCCGGGTTCAGGTAATATACTTCCAATTAAATGGTAGACCTGTCCTTTGACTTTAAAATTCAGTAAAAAACCGTTTACTGTTACCTGTTTACCACCAAATAACGTCATCTGAAAACAGGCGTTATATTTTTGAATATTACCCATGAATTGCACATGATCTGGATGCAGAGCGTTAACCAAACTGTAAAGAGGTTCAGGTAGTTGTTTTAACCTCTCAAGTTGTACTTTTCCGGCGCTGCAACACATACCAAGTGTCTCATCTTTCCACTTCAAGACGTTGTACCACTAACACTTATAGGTCATAGAACCCAAAGCTACACAGGTGTCAGTTCTATCTATATGCAATATCTGGATCATATGCCGTACCTGAATGCACCTTGCTTTTCCATAGACGCATAGTAGTGTTTTCCTTATACCTAGATTGAATAGATCTATGCATTTCAGGATTTGCAGCCTGGTGTATTAAAACAGCTTGCATGTGTTCATCAGGATTTGTATTCTGATATCTAGACACAGCTTTACGATGTGATTTAGGTTTATTCTGTCTATATTTTTTTTTGTGCTTTTTTATTTGATTTTTTCTTGTGTAATTTGTAAATCTAGCCCTTCGTCTTCTTTTTTTAATTAATGAGGAAGAAATAGATTGATCTGTATCACTTAATTGGGATAGTGAAATTTTTGCAGAAATGTTACTGTGTACTGAAGATGCAATAGGTGAATGTTCGCGTTCATCGACCAGTTCCTCTATACAACTCAGAGTATTGTATTCTGCAGCAGTAGGAAGATAAGAATCAAAATGTCCATCGGACAAATCTTGTCCAAATCGTAAAAGCTTTACTGGACTATCATTAGATCTACACTCCGTGTATAAGATACCATTTCGATAAACTTTAAAATTAAATGGAAATATACATTCCGCTGCTATCAACTCACAAAGTCCACCATAAGTTTCATTTTTTATCATATCGCATAATATTCATTAGCCGTTGAGTGATTATCAGCATTTCTATTGTGAGACATAATTGAAAACTTGGTCCAGTCATTCACCACATGTCCGACAATTAGTGATGGCACCTCCATCGCATTGTCTTGTGTTCCGTATATTAAAAAAGAGAGAGCTCGGAATAAACAGACACCGTCGCCAACAATGAGGACAACAGTATGTTGTTCAAGTTCTCCATTAACTAAAAGACTTTCTTTAGCCATTTCTAAGGTAATTAAATTACACAACGTTAAATTAATGCACCTAACAACAAAAACCAAACACGGAAAAATCTAAAAAACTAATCCGGCAGTAAGCTATATTATGTTACCCCGGTAACATACACCGGTATGTTTACAAATAGGTAAATAATGGGTAATTCAGTTATTTTTTATACAAATTACATCTAAAAAAAAATTTTTTACCGATTTCAACCCTTTAAAATCAAAATTTCGAAAAATCCTTTCTTAGCGGATACCTACGCCATAATAGCTATCTGTATGTCAAATTTCAGTCCAATCCGTGCAATGGTTTGAGCTGTGCGTTGATAGATCAGTCAATCAGCTTACTGTTTTGTATATACAGATTAAGATTATATTGAACACAATTTAAATCTACATTTTAATAAAAATATTTTCGGCATTAGTTTGTGCCGTTAATCCAATTAAAAAAATGTTGGTGTACCAAAAAAAAAAAAAAATTATAAAAAAGCTTTGTCTTCCTGCGCACTCCCAATTCGAGCACTGGTTATTATTTAAAACCATTTTTTTTATTTAATGCAAAGTTTCAACATCGAGAATTATTAGCCTACAATTAAAACAGAAAAAACAGGTATATAGAGACAAGGTTGAAATATTTACAGTTATTTACAATTTTTTGCTTAAATTAATGGTATGGAAAAATTAGTAGATTACTTCAGTGTTTTCTTTGCTGAGAGCTAGTCGGAGAGAGATAGGGTTGTTGAAAATTGTTCGTGCTTCGATGTATTTTGAACATCTAGTAACGATATAGCCGATCGAGATGTTTTCCTTGCATATGTCGCATACTGGGGCAGGTTATTTGGAGATTAGAAAGGAGTGGGCAAGATGCGTGTGGCCTATTCTGATTCGGATAATGATATTAAAACCATTATGGCATTCCCTAATATTAGGTATCAATATTTATAGTCATAGGTAGTTTGAAAATTAAAATAAATCATGACAAAATACTTAATATATTCTCTATAACCATTGAACCATTAATGCGTTCAAAGTTTAGACTGTCGGTATAAATTTGAAGTCACATAAATTTAACTAAATAGATCAACTCATGGTACTTTTTCGTTGATTTAGAAAAACAATTTTTACATTTTAAAAAACTTTTACTGATCAGATGGAATTTCTAATCCAAAAACTTACTGTTTTGAGTCCCATACTTACTTAATAAATATATATATTATTGTATTAAATCGTATGCGGTTTAATTAGTGACTGTATAAACGAAATAGAGCGTTTAAAAATATAAAATACAAGAATTTGTTAAATTTAAATCGTTTCCCTTTTATTAAAAAAAAAAAAAAAATAATGATAATAATAAAAAAAAATGATACACGTCACTATATTGTATATATAAATAGTATAGTGATACTCGCCAATACTATGTATATATTATGGTCTTATTAGTTATTTGAGAAAACTTTGGCGAACAATCGAATTATTATTTCTCGACGAACATTAATTGCGAGCAGAATCGGCCAAGATCTGGTATCTATATATATATACACACACCGTCACAATAGTTTACAGCCGACATTAAGTGTCAATAATGTCCAAAATGTTTCGGCCACGGTAAATCGGAATACAATAGGGGAACACGTTATATTATATACTTGCATTGTGTAACGTGTACACGGTTGGCTGAGTTTGAAAAATCCGCGCGACGTCCCGAAGAACGGGTTAAGTGTTTTAATTACACGGGAGATTTTATCGCGGCAAAAACGAGACTGTAAACGAGCTTCCGCGCGCGCGAGGACGTTGGGCTAATTAAATTTGTCAAGTTAACAAATACGCGGCTGGAAGAGTCTAAACCGTGGGTTGGTTTTTGGTGGGAGGGGTGAGTTGTCTCTTCTGTCCGTGGTCGGAGGGAGGGTCGGGTGAGCGGCAGCGGCGGCTATGCCATCGAGATTCCTGCAGAGTATAAGCGCGCGCACGCATTTATATATAATGCTTATACACATATATATATATATAGTAAGTGTATATACACTGGAGCTGTATATCTATAGTCGAGCAAACCAAAATCGTCATCCCTTTTGTGCTAAAGGCCCGTTTTAAAAGGCATTCCTGGTTTTTATTACATCATCCGCGGAGATCGCGCGCACTACTGTACGGCGGCGGATCGGCGCGGGGTGCGGCGACCGAGAGGTTTATTGGATTTCCTTCTTGCGGGCCCCAACCCACCCCGACCACCACATACCCATGCCGACCGTACCCCGATCCTCGCGGATGTGTATTATTGTAGCTAATAATATCGTGTCCTCTATAATACGCGATCGTTCTTTCTCGTCCCAGTCGCCCGAAACCGCCCGCGCCACGCACCCTGCGCTCCGGCACCGGCGGCGGCGGTCCTTTTTTCCCGTCACACCACCGTCGTTAACCCTACAGCTGCACTACCACCCCGCCGCCACTCCTCGCGAAAGCCAGCTCGTTTAAATGTCCCACCGACAATATTTACCGACCGACCTTATCTATTCACAACCGGAATCGATTAAATAAGAAAAAAAAACCCCCGAAAACGTTCGGATGACAGTGCGTGTACCTATAATAAATATTTGTACGTCCGGGTTCTTGCAGTTACGTTTGCACAACGTATATATATAATAAGGAAAACGGTCACCGATCGGTATTTTTATGTATTTTTTTTTTTCATATCGTATTAATTTCGTTTTCGTCTACGGAACTTGGAAACCGGCCAAACGATCCGAATCAATGCTTATATTTTCCATTTGCCCGAAAAAAACGAGAAATGTCAATAAATCACGTTCTCTGAACAATGTATTGATGTTAACATTTCGTTATTAAGCTGGCTATATAATATAAGTAATAAACGTTTCCTATAATCAGTGTTCGTAATAGGTCCTTACGGACTACAGATGACACAATAATATGCCAATAAC
>JACXSJ010001592.1:0-35520 GCA_014851325.1 Pentalonia nigronervosa
ACCCTATTCAATACGATAAAATTTGGGGTACGCCGGGAGGCAACTCGTATGTAGTCGGGAGGCAATTCGTATAAAAATTATTGACCTTTTTGACTTCGGGAGGCAACTAGTGTGCGCCCGAAAAAAAGAGGCGTATATTTAAGAACATTAAATGGCGAGGGGAGTAGGGTGAGCGGCGGACTCGTAATGGGATATATACGATGATCCGGGGGTTGAGGTCTAAGGTTGATCTATATCAAGGGTGGCAAACTTTTTTCTGGTCACGTGCCAAAATTTGTAATCAAAGTTTTAAAAAAATTGTACGTGTCAGTAATAAATATATGTTCATAGGGTACCAACACAAAATTTTTTCTGGAGGTCCAAAAAAATTCACCGAAGTTATTTTAATATTAGTTGTGTATTTTGTTAGTCTTATAAATGTTTTAATGAAACACAAACAGCATTAGCTTTAACAAACATTGTATTATTCCTATGTTTTGATTTTAAATAATTATTCATTGTGGAAAATAAGCTTTCACATGTTATGCATGTTGACGCAAATATTAAGTTTATTTGGTATGAGCTATCACTATGAGCCTCCTTTTTTCGAAGTACAAAATGTTATGTCTGGAAGAAATGAGTTCCACACTTCTATAACTGATGAGTTTATTTTTTAGAAATAATAAATTTTTTGTTTTCATTTTTATTTTGTTTCACTAAACGCAAAATCATACAATGAAAAGAAAATATTTTTTCGCGCCGTAAAAATTTGACCAACGTGCCACTTTGGTCTTAGAGTAATATTACTCTATGTTCCCAGTCCTCGGGGCAAATGTTCCATTTATTTCTACAAGTCAATGTTTATATTGTATATTGTTCTGTAATCTAGGATCGTGTGCTTTTACAACTACATAGCGGTCATGCCATGAACTAACATTTTCCCGCCAAAAGGTTGCTCGTACGTAATGAAATTTAAAAGAAACTGATAACAGTAAAATATACAAAATTAGTAATTACTAATTACTATAATTAAAAATTATTAATATTATTTAGAACATATTTTTAACATTATAATATTTTGTTTCTATATCTTCCTTCTAATTTTCTAATTTTTAACGAAGTGCATAGACACTATTCGGTATGGAGTGTCAACTCTGAGCCGTTCAGTAGCAGTGGGGGGTGGCAGACCATTTTCCACCAGAGTTACTTAACTAATTTCGTCGTTTAATATTGTTACGATATTATGCATTTGTTCTCAGCAGAACGCGACATAGAAAATGACAGTAAGTAAACAAGCAAAATATTTATGTAGTATATTCAATGTTTTTGATTGATGCTTATAATAATTGTGGTGTGTACAACATATATATTTATTTAATATTTGAATATGTTATAGATCAGTCTATAATGTCAATTAATTGTTTTAACTGCAAAGGACGACCAAATATTTCAAATGAACAATTTGTTAGAAGTGAACAGAACTTCGATCATTTTATTATAAATAACGATGAAAATCAATCGGATCGTTATGTATTGTTTGGCAATTCGTTTCATAAGGGCAATAGTTTAGTGCACGATATTCCTATACTATTCAGAATGGCAAAGTATGTATGAAATTAATGTATGTTTATGTTATTACAAATTCTTAATTAATGATTATTACTATTTGCATGTTCAGAAAACATTTATTAAGTTTAAGTTCTGTTGTACGAGATCAATATAAGACATTCAGATCTCATGAACAAAGTTATTGCAAAACAATTAATTTTTCTGATATTAGACACCAAATTTCAGAGTTTCTTGCATTTTTAAGAGACTGCCTTCAAAGGTAATTTATTTTATTAATACAAATATAACTGTAGAAACTTATTTTATCTGTTATTTTATTTTTCCAGAATGAAAGCATGTGAAAGTTATAATTGGTTGATGGAATCTCACGGAAAAAAAATTGAATTAGAACTAAGTAATTTATATTCAACACTTGGGCAGTTTCATAATTTATCTGAAACTATTATACAACATGCACTATCTTCATCTGATTGCAAAGTAAATTGATTTCATCATATTATTAAATTTAAAAATATGTTTTACCTACTATTAAAATAATTTTAAAATTGTAAAAACCGCATACTTTATTTTTTTATTATACTTAAGTATTTTGTAAAGTACTAACTATTAATTTAATAATTCATTTTTTTTAAAAATGTACTATCTACATAAAACAAACAATAGCACATAGACAGAATATCACAGAAATCTTGTTGGCCTACATAATGTAAAAATATTTGTTTATTACTTTATTTCATATGCATAGACAACTGAGAGGAAAGAACTTACAAACTATATTCTTGTATAAGATGTTTAAAATATAACTTAACCATTTACAATGATTCTAATATAAATGAAGAGGTTTGAATAAACATCCACTCTAAATTGTCTCTATGTGTCCCATTTTGATTTATTCTGTTTTTTAAAGTTATTAATAAATATTAAAATGTACATTTTTCTTTTTGTATTTACAGAATAACATTTACTATCATTTATATCATTGTCATTTGGATGTAAGATGGTTTCAATTATCTTTGCTTTCAGAATTACCCAAAAGTAAAGATACTTTTAAGCATTCTTTACAAAATGCTTTGAATGATTTAGTACAGTTAGCAAGAAATCGATTTAAAAAAGTAAATTGGTTTTGTTTTATATACTTTTACTAATGATCATCATTGTTATTTTATTCTTATTATTTTTTATCCTAGTTAAAACTCAAAGATCTTCATTTCAAAAATGCATTACTTTGTGATTGCACCTATGACTTTTTGGTGCTCATACAATATTTAATTAATAAACAACAATTATCAAACAATTTTGATGTAAGTATATTAATTCAACATAATTTTATAGAGTAGCAATACAATTTTTATTTATTTGTTATTAGAACTTCTGGCAGTATTTCAACATAGCTTTTACAACTGCCAGTTTAGTTGATTGCGAAGAACTTACTTTTCGATTATGGTTTTTAAACAGTTTACAACAATCTAACAAATCAATGCCAATAGTAAGTTTCATTATTACAGCTTTATATACTCAATAGTAAATAGTTAATAATTATATAAGTTAAGCAACTTCAGCGTTATCATCAGTTAATAATTAATATTTAGAATTAAAGTTCTACTTTTTATTTAAGATAATGAACCAAATTATATTAGAATATTAATAGATCAATGAGGCAATTAGTTTAATAAGATGTATGTAGAGAAAGTTACTTGTACAACCAGGCATAGATCAAACATACACATATATGTTTTATCTATGACATAAGTATCTTAATAAATTTATTGTCAATTTTATTAATATAACACAATTTATTATTTATTATTATTATTTTGTTTACTTAATTATTTGTATTTTATCAGATGTAATTGTTGAGTTTTAATAACTTTGTTGAAAGCTAATAAAACATTTTTTTTTTTTTAATTGAAGAAAGATAACTTAAGATTTTATATTATTCTTTTGCAGTGGTCAGGACGCTATTGGTTTTTTTCGACACTACAATTACTCCCTCAAAAATAGTGTGCTGTCGCTATCACTACTTTTTTCTAAATGTGCGCTACTTCTTTATTGTTTAAATTAGTTAAAAAAGTTGTTAAAGTAGTAAATATCTACATTTTTGCTACATTTTTTTTAGGAAATTGGTAGTTTGTAGTTTTCCTAATTTTGAATTTGGCGACTGGACGGGATTTAACGTTGTGAGTTAATCATTGGTTGAACCTGAAAAATTCACTAATACACTTATCATTATCATAAAATAATTATAATATTATTATTATCAACAAATATGTTATAGGTAATTACAAAATAATAATAATTTTCACTACTTTAATTGTAAATTTCTATATACTGCGCTATAATATTTTATTACATTAGGTGTATTGTAGCAACGCTTTGATAATCACTACAAATAAAGTAGAAATTTATTGTAGCATCGCTACTCCCAATCACTGGCCTTTTGTCATTTGAGTAGTTAACAGATATGGTGTTCTTTTTTTTTTATCATAGATACAATTAGACTTGACACTAAATATGCTGAATCATATTTAAAAATACAGTTGAGTCGCTATAACTCAAACATCAATAACTCGAAAAACTTGATAACTCAATTTTTTTTTTTATTCGCTTAGAAATTTTCATAACATTCAATGTATTATAAATTTTGTTAACTCGAATATAAAATTATGATAAATAGCTTAGTTAAAATATATTATATCTATTATATCTGGGAAATATTTGCTAAAATTATGAAAATGATGAACCTCAAATAACTTTAAATATGATTATGGCAAACCAAGCAATGTCATCATTACAAACTGTTCGGCAATTTGTTGAATCAGTCGAAGGTGTAGATATTTCTATATTCAAAGGCAAATTGGAAGATTTTGTCAATAAACAGCCTAAAAATTAAAATTAATAACAAATTATTTTTCTACTGTATATAATAAATAATATCATTGTATCTATATTTTAGTTTTTTTATAACATTTATATTCATAAGTTTATAATAACGTTTTTATCATAAAATTTTAAAATTATATATAGATTTCATTACACAACTCAAAATTTTGATTTAATTTTGATAAATTTAAGTTAGATATCTCAAAGTGAATTTTTATCCCCCTTCAACTTCAAGTTATCACGACTTGATTGTATTAGATTATCAGATATTAAAGTTAAAAAAAAAATAGATAAAGTAAGAAAATGTACACTTAGTTGAAGTATTTTTGGTATTAAAGTAGACGTTAAAATAATAAAGCAGACATAAAATATAAACATTTAATGTATTAATTATCAACACTCAAAGAAAATTTAAAAATGTGGTAAGTAATGTTGTATCTATATGGTTAAAAACATTGTAACATTAAAATTTCCCAATATACATATTGTTATTAGGTACTTTAAATGTTTTATTTTTTTTTAAAAAATATTGTATGAATTTATATACATAATAACATTTAAATATTGTTATTAAAATTACACTATGTAAATAAATGAAGAACTCTTATTATTTTTAACTAGGACTTAAAAGATAGTGGTTTGGTGTTCATTCTTAAAGAATTTCTTAATAAGGAGCCAAATGAAGTTCAATTGAAATTATCAGTTTGTTTATTGGAAAATATTGTAATATCATCGTTAAATTCTGAACCAGTAATTGTGTTATGGGAATATTTCCATAAAAGACTTAACTCGATATTTTATTCATCGGACATGAAGATTCAGAATATTGCTTGCATCAGGTGATGATATAATAAAATAATATATTATATATAGGTATGTGTATATTAAATAATTAAGTATTTATTGTCATGTCAAATCTGATATTTTAGTAAAAATGGTTCTGAACTCCTCATTCAGATGAATAATCTGTTTTCTGCTCAACAAATTGACTTATTATCTAATTACAATAGTTTTCAACTATTTCAAAGATTACTTGGTATGTAATTTTCCTTTTTGTCTAATTAAACATTTTAACTTGCACCATTATTGATATTTTTTTAAATAGCTTACTAGAAGTTTAGATTGAATTAAGTTTAAACATTTTAAAAGAAATATGTTTGTATTGATTCTGTGAAAATGTTCAATAATATCAAAATATATTATTTTTATTTTTTTAATATAACCATTGATTATACATATTAGTATTTATAATCAATTATAATATAATGTTAAAAAGTATCATATTCATAGAACTAATTTAATTCTCAATATTTTATAATGGAAATTAAAATTAATATACTATGATTCTGGAATTAATTTTTAATTAAATAATATTAATATATGTCAGGTCTTCATTTACAAAACATCAAAAACAACTCAAAAGATTGGAATCAAATAAAAGGTAGAATATTTTCAAAATTCTCACCAAGTAAACTTCTGTCATTTAATGATATTGGATTTTATAATTTTACAACATTGTTCTTGACATTGTCAATTATGTCAAATGATACATCACAAATAGTAAAAATAAATTATCAGATTACTTAAATAAATAAAATATTTCTTTTAATTATATATATTTTTTAAATATTTTAGGCACTTAAATATCAACATCTTGTAAAATTAATTTCTGAACAAAAACTGGACCCTAATACTAGATTGACATATTGGAAAGGTACTGTGGCATTTTTAATACTGCACTCACAGCGAAATACTTCAATGACTGCATATGGAACAGCACTCTCAGATACATTAAATACCACATCTCAAGAACATATCACTGTTTATTTAGATGGTCTTAAAGAAGTATTTGTATTTAGTGAATCTTTAACTTATGGGCAACATACTCTTATTGGTAACTTTAAAATACATTATTTTATGATTTCACTTAATTTAACATTGTTTTTAAAGGTTCTTGGTTTGAAAATTATCTTAGTACAATAAAACCATTGGATAGTAATGAAGTGTTGCAAACAGTTTTACTCATACTGGAAAAGCTAAAAAAAGCAGGAAATGATCAATCTATGCCTTTCTCACGTGGTAATATTATTTTATAATTTTATAACTATAGTTATTTAAAATTAAACTCTGCAATCTAGTAATATGTTGTATTTTTAAGACATTTTGTGTTTTTTAATTATGAACTGTAGGTACTATTTACTGACCATTCGTATTTATATTTGTATTATACATTCATCACGTATGAATATGTTCACAATAAAATATATGTTATAACTATTAATGATTAATAGCTCAATGGTATAATGTAGTATTTTTATTTTGAACATCTAACAATCTATTTACTGATAAAATCTAAAGATGTTGTAAAAAATAAAATAATAAATACCTAATAAGTCTGAGTTTGGCAAAATAATTATATATTATATTATTATATACTTAAAATTTCAAAGAAGTACTTATAGATGTAAATTATGGAATTATAATATTAGACAGTACAATCTAAAATTTATTTTGCTTTTATTTTTTGGCACATTTTATTTGTGAATCCAACATATATTTTGATTTTTAAATGATAATATTTCTTTTTTGTTTTATTTCATAATTTGTAACTGAATACTTTACCATTATTTAAATGAAATTAATTATGATCACTAGTTTAGAATTTTGGTTAAAAGTTAATAATTAATTCAAATTTAAATAATGTTTTTAGTATGAATAGGCATGTTGAAAACAAACATTTAAAAAACCAATGTCTTAATTTATGTAATGTTTCTAGAATACTATTTTTATTATCATCTATTTTTTTTTTACAGAAAATGAAATATTTGTACTCTATAACTCATTATACACTTACTTGTTGCCTTTCTTAAAGAAGTCATGTTTAACAGTTGACTGTGGTACGATTGTAGCAGATATTGCTGCAACATTTACAATTATTTCATCTATACCAGCATTTTCTGATACAAAAGTGATGCTATTCAATTTTGTTGTTGTAAATCAAGGAATTAATATAAAGTAAATGTTGTTTTATAACTGAAAGTAAAAATTTTTGTCTGTTTAAGTTTACATTTTTTTGTACATTTTAAGGTTGCTTAATCGATATTTATCGACTATAATTAAAGAAAATGCCATTGCTAATGTTCATGGATACAACAGTTTAGCTTTAATTAAAGTTAGTATAATAAATTGTTTGTCCTAATTTTAACTTGTGTTTATGTTATTATTAGTTATGACTTATTACTTATATATAATATAACGAGTTATGCAATTATAATCTAAGTCTTTTTTTTTGTATATTTTAATATGATATATATATATATTATTTAGGCATGGTTACATAGTTCTATGCTGATTACAAATTGGACATTTAATGAAACAATGACCATTACAAAATTTGTTTCAAATATTAGTGAAATTAAAGAACTATTTACAAATTCTGGAAATGATTTGGAAACAAGTGTGGATCCTTTTATCACATTTTTAGATTTGCTAAGCATAAAGTATCATCATAATCAAGTAAACTAAAAATATATTTTATTTTATTCTAGTATTTTAATACAAGTTTTCATAAATTATTATTAGTTAAATTCCAGATTTATATTTTAAATTTACAATTGAAACTGTATTTAACTTTTAAATATTATTACAGATATTTTACTAGCAAATACATAGTAAATTTATAAGATAAAAATAAAAAATATTAAAAGTATAATGTATTTATTTGTTATACTTTATAATTTCTAGGACATAAAATTACGTCAAAAAATGAGTGAAAAAGTGTCAGACTATTTTTACAGTATTAAAATTTGGGTGAATATTTTAATAAAACAACATAAACATAATGATGAGATATATAGGTTATATATAGTCATTGGTTATATGTTTGAAAAAATTTCGCCATTAATTTATATTAAAGTGAGAACAATTTCATTCTCATTCTCATTATTAAATGAATTAAAAAAAAAAAAAAACTATTTATTTTTAGGGTAAACCAAATACTATCCTACAAGAATTATTGGATTCCATGCTCCTAGGTATAAGTATGAGAAGTCCCAATTCCAAAACACATCCAAGTGTTATAACTGCCCTATTGTCTAGTTTACATCGTTACTTTATAGGATTGTTTCGTCTGAGTTAGTATGATTGTTGTAACTGATTTATTTCTAAGGCTTCAATGAAACATTCCTAATTATAAGCTTTAAATATTATTAATGTTTTATTGTATATATTTATTTATAGATCCAAAAACAGATCAGTATATAGCTCGTTGTCTTCGTGAACTGATTTCATTATATTTCCCAAAAATTTTGGTTGGAATTAAATCATCAGATGAGTTGCCATTATTAAAATTCTTTGAAGAAAAACCAGATAAAGAAATTCCTGAACGTGCCTTGTTATTAGAATTACTTGTTTCAACATTTTTGAGTAAACGTCATCGAACACCGGATAGCAGTGTTGCACAAGTATGTTATATCACAAATTAAAATATTACATTTTATTGTTGTTTTACTTACAGGTTTTAGAATACATAAATAGCATTATAAAGATAAGCCATAATAATAAATTAGTAATTTTATCAATTATTCAACATACATTAATGCGCATTTGTTCAGTATCAATGTTTTGTGAAGAAACCAATATTTGTAAACGAATTACCAATGAAATAATCAACACATTCATTAATTTAAGTGTGTTACAGTCTAACGAAGAAATCAAGTATACACGTTTTATTATTTATTGTTGTTACCTATGTCTAAACATAACTATTTTCGTTTAGAAATGAAGTGATGTCATCATTGAATATTCTTTGTGAGGAACACTTAGCATTCTCTTCAAAATTAGTCTTTGAATTTTTTGATTATATCATAACCATTTCACCAGATTTTGTTACTTGTTTTCTACCCAAACTTGTAGCACACATAGAAAAAGTTGAATGGAAAAGAGGCATTGGTTCAGATTTTACTCTTAGGTAGCGCCCTTTTGTCTTTAAATTTTGTACAGCATGTATATCCTTTAATATCAAAAATATTATTAATGGACATTAAACCCCTAAGTGAGAGGACATCAGTGTTGTATTGTTTTTTTTCTGCTCTAGTTTATATATAAACACAAAATTATGTTTTGTTTTATCTTAAAGTAATATCACTAATTACAAAAAAAAATTATTATTGAAGGTATGATATAAAATTATCTAAATACTGCATCAAAGAATTTAATATTTATTTTATTTTTAGTCAATAATAAAACAAACACGATTTGTTACCTTCAAAATTATAGAAAAAAACTATTTTACATGTTATCTTTTGTATGCATGAGGTCAGAGAGAAAACAAATATTGCACTGGTATCCTCTCAATACAAAATACTTAAATATACATATTTTTTCGTTGGATTAATTTGTTTTATTTTTATGTTTTTAGGAAAGGATTAGAAAAAATTCAAATAAAACTTGGCAAAATGTAAAAGAATCATGTTTTTTTGTATTATTAAATAAAATCAATGTTAGATATATTAAGCCAGGAGTATTTATTTGAATATTTTCCCTTGATTGAAAGGTCTGCCATCCTTGTCCTTGGCTGTCCATGCAAAGTACTCATTAACCAATGCAACTGTTTCTTCATTATTGGCATCCAGTTTCTTCCATGTGTAGACATCGTAATCAACTTTCCAATCATTACTCATCTAAAAAACAATAACAACATTTTATAAAACGATTAACAAATTAACAATTTATTTTTACTTCAAATGCAAGATCATGTCCTCTCCAAACCCAAACACCAGATATGGTGCTATCTCCTTCTGAACCAAAGAGACATACAGATGCAAAAGCTTGCTTTCTCATCTTATCCAATCGTTGGAACATTCCTATGAAAATAATTTATAGATTAAGAACTTAATACTACAAATTAATAAAATTTAATTATAATAAAAATATATATATAATTTATATTTATAAAATTTAAATGTAAATACTCATACACAAAATTATTTGATAAATAAAGCATTCAATGGTATAGTTTCCCAAACTACAGTAATCAATGTTTTATTTTCAATTAGATAAAAAACTATAAAACCAAAAAGAGATTGATTTTAATAACTATTTAATAATAGTTTTTGTTCATTGTGAATACCTATGCATTGAGCATATTTACAACATACATTAAAATCTATCTTAGTTTTGATATATCATTAATTGCAAGAGTAAATTTGATAATAATTAAGTATATAAATATCCATGATATAAAATCAGTAATATTTGATGGTTTGATCCAAGGTATTTTTTTCATATAGTCTTTAATAATTGTTTAAAAATCAAAAAATATTAATATACACCAATGCAAATGTTAAATGTTAATAGGAAATTAAGTTAACAGCACAGCCTATAAACCCCAAGTTTTTAAATTCTAAAATTATAATTATCAGTCTGAAAAATACAAAATTCGAGAACTTTTGTTTTTGAAATAAAATATTTGTTTAAAAATTAATTATAAATCAATCATAATTAACATAAATTGAGTGATACAATTTAATAATTTAAAGTTATTGGATCCTCATTCTGCACTTATTGACAACCTACTCAAAACTGTTTAATTTTCTCATTTGGGCTGATGTATTGCTATTATATTTAATATGCTAATTTCTACACTTACCAGAAATCAGATTACAACTCATGAACACTTTCTGTAATTCATTGTTATATTTATATTCACCAAACCAAATTGAATAATTTTCCTTGTCAAAATGGTCCCAGAAGTAAGCAATAGACTTAGCTTCTGCTTCGTTACTGTAAACTCTCTTGAACTCATCCATATTGAATGTTCTAATTTAAACGAACTATATTAACTATCTATAAACAATATACATTTTAAACACATACCCTTTAGGTAAAGCATCAAAAGGATTACTGGACTTTGGCTCAGCAGCTAAAATGAGATCAGCTGCATCAGGTTCTTCTTCTTGGACCTTTTCTTTAGGTGCTGCTGCCTTTTTAGGTGCTTTTTCTTTTTTAGCCTGTTGCTTCTTTTCTCCAGATCCGCCCTGGAGTTCAGAATAGATCTTTTGGTTGAATTCAGCACTCTTTTGACAGTGCTCAAACTTTCCAATGACTTTAATTACTTTAGGTTGATTAACAATGGTATCAAACCATCTGTTTACATTGGTATATGGATGCCTAAATAATTATAAGATTTTACTTTAAAAAACCAATATGTCAGACCAGAACAAAATAAGGATTACTTTAATAAAATAGATAAGTATAATGGTATACATTAAAAATCTAAATGTTGATTGCATAGGCCCATCTAATAAGTGGTTACAATTTATCAGATCAATACTTTGTAATACATTAATATACCTCGTTTTGTTACGAACTAAACAAATTTAAACTGAAAAGTTCGCCTTTGATTGAGGTTGTAGATATTCATAAATATAAACATTTTCTTCTTACTTGAATTCTGCATTTATAACATGCTGATATAATTGTAGTAATGAGCAGGCTACAGCTATATCGGCCAATGTAATGCGTTCACCAACTAAGTATGTTTTTGTCAGTAAATAATTATTTAAATACTCCAAAATTCCTTTGACATCTTCAATAGCTCTATCAACAGACTAAAAATAAATTTTATTAGTATATTTTTGAAAAATTTAAAACAATTAGTAAATATATTAAAAAAATTCTAAATTACCGATTTATTAAATTGGGCAATACTAAGAGAGGGATATACCCAAGCATAAGAAGCTGGTAAAATTTCATTGTCAGCATAGCTGGTAAATTGTTGTACAAGGGCTTTTTCATATGGAGTAGATCCTTTGAGTTGCTCACTAGATACTAAATTATATATCAATGCAAACAATGTTAATACTTAAATCATTAATTACTATAAACATGTATATATTCAAGCACAATAACATAAAAATAGAATTTATGTTAGTATTTAGAATAGCACACATATTAATGAGATATTTTATATTGAATTTGTAATACTCCCACAAATAAATAAATTGCTCCCTAAAAATAAGAATGAATACTAATATTAAGAAAATAAAAAACTTAAAATATTTGGGTAAAAATTAGGACAAAAAGGTATCAGAAATAAAATCAATTGTTGCTTGTTAATGAACTTTAAATTTAAACTATAAATGTCAAATGCCCATTGAATCCTTTGAGTATATCATCACTGGTTGCCACAATTAATATATATATATTCTTTTGGAAGGAATAGTGTTTTATGACACCATTACTCTTACTAACCAAAATAAGCGATGGCATTGCTTTCGGTCAGATATTCTTTTTTGTTGGACTCAAATGCCGGTACCTGGAGAAACATATAACACGTTATTATTATATTTTCTGTTGGTTCACATTCAAAGTTACTGGCAAAGGTTATGCGCGGGGGAGTGGGAGGGAGTTGAGGTGGGCATAAGCCGATCGTCGTGTCATTCGACGTTTGTATTATTCGTTTCATTCACCTTTCCTTGGGGAAACTTCTTGAGGAAATCCGGCTGTTTGTTGGTGACGCCGAATTCGAACGCCGGGTCAACTTTGACATCGGCTCCACTGTACTGGGCCGCTATGAGCACCTTATACGCCCGGAAGTTGTTCAAATACGTGTACAGGGTCTGAAAAACAACAGGATGACTGCGATGCCAACGGGATGGCCGGGATAAGCCCGGATACGGAACGTGCACTTACGCCTGACGCCATTTTTCTGCTTGCGATTGTACGTGTGTGTATGTGTATATATACAACGTGAGCGTGACGTTCGCGGCGGCAGTTGGGTGATAAAAGAAAGAACGAAAAGAAACGTATTTCGGTCGACGGTTATGCGGCGATGCGATGACGGGCAGTGCGTAGGGTGGCGCGGGTCGGAGGATAAAGCCCTGTTGATGATGCGGTGGGTAGTGGTGACTGGTGAAGCAACGGTATTGCGGTGTAGTGGAGTAACATTTTTTTTTATACCGACGGAGACGACGTGGCCTATGGTAGACGGAAGTGCGTCCGAGAGAGAAATACAATTGTAAAACGGTGGGATCGGTGGGAGGTTCAAACCCAGGACCTAGGTTCTGGGTATACGCGGTATCGTCGAATGTATCGACGTATATATTATTTTAATCTATTTTGTGTTATCGCCGTCGCCGGCCGGGGCAGCCGATCACCACCGATTAACGAGGCACGTCCACGACCGGGTACGATGTCGTCGCAGCAGCTGTTTGCGCGTGTTATCAAAATCGATATTTTTGTTGCTTGATGTAATCTGCGCGTATATATTTTATCACTATATTATGTTAGTTGGTGTGTAGGACGAGGACGGTGGTCCGTGGCTTCCCAGGGTCCAGTGGTAAGCAACGAAAAATAAAAGCTCTCCCCACTTCACCCACCCACACACACACATACGTATTTACTATTTAGTATTACCGTATTACGCGCGCGCGCGATCGCTCACTCACACACATACGACATTAATACGTGATCGAAACATATAAAGTGCACCAGAATCCGTGAATCTGCGATCGTTTCGTATTACGACGACCCACTATTGCTGTCTACTGCTACAATTGTATTCAAGTTTAATATCTCTGCTGTATTTCACCTTCGAACATGGTATGTAAAGCTTGTGCTCGGGTACCGGACGATAAACTAAATTTGTGCCTTGTAATGCTTTCCAGGGGAACGAAAACTCGCTTCCAATGGAACTGTGCTCAAACTGTAAGTACCTACCCGAATTTTTGTTTGCCATACCTGCACCAGTGTGTGGGACTAATATATTTTGTATTTTTGTTACTGTTAGTCGATGCCGATGAGATCAGGCGTTTGGGCAAACGATTTCGCAAACTTGATCTGGACAACTCTGGTGCTTTGAGCTTGGACGAATTTCTATCACTGCCTGAGCTTCAACAGAACCCACTCGTTCAGAGAGTTATAGACATATTCGATGAAGATGGCAATGGTGAAGTAGATTTCAAAGGTATTGGTTACATCTACATGGATTCTGATATAACCGTCCATGCCCCTGGATAAATTGTTTTAACAATTTATGATTTTCCATAGAGTTTATTCAAGGAGTGTCTCAATTCAGTGTTAAAGGAGACAAAGAATCAAAGTTGCGGTTTGCGTTTAGAATCTATGATATGGATAATGACGGATATATATCAAATGGTGAATTATTTCAAGTATGTATCTAATCATTGAGTTTTCTTCTATTTGTTTAAAACTAGCTTTTTCTCGGACAGTTAAGATATCCTCAAATGTCTTAATAATTACCTATTATATATAATTTTTATTTTAAGGTTTTGAAAATGATGGTTGGAAATAATTTAAAAGATACTCAGCTTCAACAAATTGTGGATAAAACTATACTGTTTGCAGACAAAGATGAAGATGGCAAGATTAATTTTGAAGAGTTCTGCTCTGTTGTTGGCAACACAGATATACACAAAAAGATGGTTGTTGACGTTTAAATTGTAAGTTTTATCAAACTCAAACAGTCAACGTTACAGTAACAAAAACAATTTGAGTTTATATATGTTATATATAATCTCATCCCCCTTGAACATTACATTTTTTTTTAGTAATCTTCCAGCGTTGTGATGCGCTATTAATCTATGTTACAGAAAATTTGTTTTCATAATTATTGCTTTTTCTTTTAAACTTCGGCACTGTTTATCTCAATCTTTCTCAAGCCTATTTATTACATATAAACACAAATATACATATTTAATATTTACATATATATAAACAATAAACACACGTGGCACCTGCATACATATAATGTATTATACAAATAAATAATTATTGTTATATTCTTAATTAGTTTTATCAAGTCTGTATGTATTATTATAATTATTATTTTGTTTGAGAAAGAATTATAAATTTTAAGTTGTACTATTGAATAGTTCTATTCTGACAAACACTTATCAAGCAGAATAGTTCACAAAATCTCTATGTTTAATTATTAATTAATATTTCAGTTGACACTGAACAATGGAAAAAAAACCATAATAATTATAGTTTTTCAAATTTATTTGTTTTGTTGATCTTTGTACTATATTTATTATTATTATTTTATTTATAAAAATGTTGAGTGGAAAAATGAATAAAAATAAATTTATTTTTTCTAACTTGCTAGAAAAAAAATTGAATTGGTATGTTTTATTTATAATATTTCAATTTTTTTAAATGAAATCTTTTAATGCAGAATTAATGTAATTACTTAAAATAATGCCAAGTAAATTTCAATTGAACAACATTTATTATTTAATAAATTAGTGCCAATAATATTCAAATAAAAATGAAAATAAACAGTCTAGTCATGTGTTCAAACTTTCCAGATTTTATGCAGACCATTAATTGTTCGTGTTTAGTTAAATTGCATACACGCGTCGTTTAAATTATTATAAACAATGCACAATGTACCAAATGTTATTGTATGACTATAGTTAATATAAATTATAGTTATAAAACTATTTGGATGTCAATATATATATATATATATATATATAATTCTTCTAAAGGCAGTCATAACTATCTTAATTATATTTAATCTATAACAAAAGCATACAAAATAATTTCTTTGTAAACCTATTTAAATTTTTGTCATTTTTTTAATTTTAATCAAAATGTTTAATATTACAATTTAAAAAAAATTGTTGATAATACTTATTTATTGTTTATATATTTCTATTTAACTTGCACTGTTACTTTTAAAGTACAGTTATTACTTATATTTGTATATTAAAAATTATTTAAAGTATCTATAAATAAATAAGACTTCTATGTTCATATTGTGTATTACTTAGTTAATTAATAACTTTTTTTTTGTTCAAATTGAATATAATATACTTGTCTTAAAATTTCATTTTTTTTTTTAATTATCCTTAATAAATCATTTATTAATTATTAAATAAATGTCATTTGTATTCAAAATATATTGATCAATTGGCTGTAATTTTGTTAATTTATTCATTTTTAAATAAAAATATATATATAATATAGGTATACAGTGATTAACTTATAAGATTTTTTTTTAAAAATATGTTTTTATTATCATTCAAAAAATATTGTGTTATTTGGTAAAAAATAATTTTGAAAAAATATAATCTACATAGATGATTGTATATTTATGATATAAATATATTATTATCATTATTATTTAATTCAGGATAAAAATAATATAAAATGATAAAATATATAAAACATTTAAACCCACCATTTTTGAATTTAATATAATGTTTTTTCTATTCGGAAATATTAAATACATAGGCTTTAACATTTAATTTTTTGACTTAATACTTTACATAGAAGGTATAATAAAGAATATAACTATTTGAAAATAGAATTATTACATAATATTTATTACAATGTACTTATGTGCATTATGTAATTTATTTATTTTATATTTTTACAATTGAGAAATAATTTAGTAATTAATACTTTATACAAAACATTATTAAACCAATATCTGAGTCCTGTCAAACACATAATAACATTATAGCATTAGGGTTTAGTAGAAAAATATATAAATTCTAGTATCGGAAAAAACATATTTAAATAATCTTTGAAATCCAATAAAACCAAAATTTCTCTTTTGTAATATAATTTCTGGTAATGTATACTTGAATACGTATCTAAAATCATTAAATCCTCATCAATAAATGTGTGTTTGAATTCACACTCACTTTTCAAAGTGTCAAGACACTTTTTAACTTCTTCTTTATAATAATCAAGATTATCATTTGATTTAATCAAAGATTTGAGGCCTTCAAAAGCCAACTTCATGATATTTGATTGTTCTTGATACACGTTGGACTGTTCATTAAAGAATGGATTTATTGTTTTGTCGAATTTAGTGCGTACTTTAATCTCAGATAACTGATTCCAAAAACAGGTAAATGCAATCTTTGGGTTTATTATAGAAGATACTACTTCTAATTCAAACATTTTCCTTAAACACATATAAGGATTTAGTAAGTAAGCACGGTTGTAACAAATATAATTCACAAACCTTGTCACCTCAAGTCGTACATTTGTGTCTTCATCTTGCAATAACTCAACAATTGCAAACCACAGTCTATCATCATTCTTCAGGTATTTGAAATAATATAAAGATTTTGAAGAACTAAATCTATCAGAAGAGTCATACAAATCACAATTAATGAAATTAAGCACAATTGGCAAAAAGGTTGAATAAGCTTCCCTTGGACATAACCAGCTGAGAACTGGTAGCATAGCAATAAAATCTTTTTCTGAGCATAATTTACATTTTTGTAATATTGCAAAAAAATTAGAATGAAGAAGTTCTATTTCATATTTTATATCTTCATGTCTCATGTATATAAGTACTTCAAAGTTCAGAATAATTTCTTTTAATATGTCCTTGTCATCAACATAATATTTAAGCAAATATTTTAATTTTCTTATTAAAGGTAAAACATTTTCATATCTTTTTTTACAATCTTTAAGACATTTTAAAAAACTTATAAATGTGTGCTTATCAGAGTTCATATAAAATTCCATTAAACGTGACAAGTCTGATGTGATATGTTGTGATATGTCATTTTGTATCATTAATTGTTTAACGTGAATGTGGCCAATTGATGAATTTGAAGGAAGTGGATCTATTACTTCACGGTTTATTGATATGTATATTGATTTGCATAATGGTGGTAAATGTTCATGCGCAATTTTAAAAACCTGATACTCTTGGTTAAATTCCATATAATAAACATCTTTTAAATATTTATACACTGACATCAGCCCATGTAAATGATTAAAACCTTTAAATTCTAAAAAATTAATTCCTCCATCACATTTTATTATTTCACAACTAATTCTATTCAGAGTTGATGATATTTCATTAATTTGAATTGTGTTGGCGTAAGCTTGAGCTGCCATATTTCTTACAGTATATATTTCAAGAGCAAAACCAGTAGACCACAAATTACAACGAAGATTTTCTAAAAACTGTTTATGGTCTAATGGTAACAAACTCCATGACTGTAGTTTTATGCCCTTCAGTAGAGACATAAATGGGATTAAACGAGCCTGGCTTGAAAGTTTACAGTTTGTTTGTGACCAAAGTGATTGTAAACGTTGCATCAATCGTGGAAAATGGTATAGTAATGGTTCTAGTGGTAAATGAGATAGCCAACAATCATTGTTTAAACGATTTTGACCAATCAATCTCACTTGGAGTGAACTGAAAAACTGAAGAGCAGCATTCCTAAAAACAATTTAATACAAACCAAATTTCTGGCAAATAACTAAAAACAAACATTTTATCAAAGATTTAAAAGAACATAAAATCCACACGTATTGTCTCTGTCTTACACATAATGTGACAAATTCAACTTTCAGAAGAATTTATTTTACTCTGTTATTTCTATTATCAAAGTGAATTGACCTATCATAAAATTAAAATTTAAGAATATCTAAAGCACTTTTATAGCTTTTTTTGATATTTTACTTTGAAGCAAGTTACGAGCATTATAAAATTTTAAATTTTAAATGCCTTTAACACGTGGGTATAACTAATAAAACGTTCTCTTTATTTATTCAAAAACTTTCAATTTACCTGATCGTCCAAAGTGGGGAATTGAGTTTATCAATACAGAGCATGATCATATCTTCCATGAAATGATATAAAATACCTGTTGAAATTGATGCGTTTGAAAAAATTGCAGTTAATAGATGTTGGGCTCTTGCTTGTGGTAAATCAACAATTGTTTCAATACCAACACATACATTTTCCTTTGCTATATTGTATAATTGTTTAATACAATATTTAACAGTGTTCTAAAATTTTAAAAATATGTATAAATAATAAATAGGTATATTATTTTAATATTAATTTGTAAAAGTGTATAAATGCCTAGGTTTAAGATAGTGGTATAATTATTTTTAATTAAAACAGACAATTATTGCATTTAAAAATGTTTCCAAGCAGAACTTTGGTCACCTAAAAAAAGTCATGAACAATGATCATTGGTGTCACAAATGACAATGGTGTTAGCATACATATATTTATCAATTTTTATTATTAAACAACCGCTCAAAGTATTCTGTTTGATTTCCTACTGAATAGGAATATATGCAACACCTGTTTTCAATAAAATTGTTTGTGTTTTGTCATTATTAAGAAAGGAATTGATTAGATATTTAAAATGTCAACCATTTTTTATACTAGCATTTTCTAGATACATATTTTTGAAAATATTTTGGCTATTTATAGACATTTAAACATTTTTACTAGTTTTTTGTTATTAATATGTAATTATTTTTATTTATTGACATTCTTATTTGTTTTGTAAAAACTTAAAAATTTAATATAAATTTCCTTGTAGGTTGTTCTTACAGCAATTGAAAAATATCAAAAAATACATCACAATTTTTTTTTATAAATGTTAGAAGTTTAAAACTCCAATCCAATGTCATACATTAGGTATTCAAATATATAACTACAACAATTTATCCTTAAATTTTTTTTGTTATTTTGTTATTATTTAATAAATCAGAAATTTGAAATGTACTCAATGTTTACTATATAGCAGTTACAATTATTCGATGATAAGCAAGAGGTACGTTCAAAACCTTTTATAGTGAGTTCTCGGATTTTATTTTGTTTTATTAAACCTGTGATTTTATGTCTATACTTTATTGAGTTCATTTCAATTTTAGTATATAGGGACATATGTATAAAATAATAAAATAAAACTGTTAATTTATGTAGCTTGTTTCTTGCCTAAATTTTCCAAACAATATTTAAAAAAATCAATAACTAAACAATACTTATATCTATAATTTATGTAAATAAAAAATATTAACTTTTTCAGATAATAAATATTTATATTTTGTTATGATATAGGCTAATCTTAATAAGTATAAGATTTCGAGAGGAGAAATTAACGATAGAAATTATTGATTTTTTTTTGTTAGTCGCAACCTTTTGAAACAGTAAAATTGCTTAAATTTTTAACTTTAAAGGTGGTTTTTATAGAAAATTGGATCAAGTTAGTATGAAGAATCAAATGTTCATTTATCTTTTAGTCCTTAGTTTTCGACAAAATCAGTTTTGTTTTTTGGTGTACCTAACTCAAAAATGAGTAACTGTAGATACTCAAAATATTTAAATTTGCATTTTTTATAATTAGTAAATACATTTTTTTTAGCCATTTATAAACATTTGCGACTTAGTTTTTTTTTTTAAATAAATATAATGAATTATAATTTTTGGTCAAAAAATTAGAAATTTAATTCATGGTATACCTTTTACCTCAGTAGTTTATACTGAAACCAAAAAATCTAAATAAATTTATAATTATAATTATACTTTGCTACATAGGTACTACAATACCAGTTTATTTTAAATGTCATTTAATACTTAAAAACTCACTTTATTATTTGTCACAATCGCATGTATAAGATATCTAACTCCAGCTGATCTTCTTGATATCTCATTTTCTGGTTTCATACAATTAATATGGTCAGTTAAAATATTTTGACACCAATTTAGTGAATTTTTCCAATGTTTTATTATTATTCCCAATGATTTGCAAGTAGCTTCCATAGCACCTTTATGTCTACACCTAATTAACACATCTGCTATTATATCTGCACATCTTTTGATTTGAGTATCTTTATAAAATTTATTTGAAACATCACTAATTGCCAACATAACTGCATATTTGCTTGCAACATCACAACAAATCTATAAAATTAATATTTAATGAATAAAATAATTGTATTATAAGTATACAACATATTTATACTTTAATATTTATCCAAATAAAATTTAATAGAAATTGATTTGTTGGTATTTGAACATTGTCTTGATTTGATGTACGTAAACTACTTAATGCTACATCCATCTGAGCAAAAGATGGTGCCTCAGTTTTTCCTAAATAAGTTGATAATAATAAAAAACAATGATGTTATGATTTATAAATAAGAAATATACCTTCTGCATCCATTCTAGAAGATAAGGTATCTAGCATTAGATTCAAATTGTCTTCAATCAAATTTAACAAGATCTCAATCTGTGTTTCATCCAACTTATTTTTTTCTGGAGAATTTTTTTCAAATGATAAATTATTCAGTGCATCTAATAAACCATAAAGTGTACCATGTGTCACATTACTAACAAAATTGTCCTTTAGTAGTTTTTCTTGTTTTTTTGCTAAATCTAGTAAATATGCAGACACAGATGAATTGCTTATGTCGAATATATCAATTTTAAATCCAGATTTGTAAGCTAGTGTAGTTACTGTATATATTATAGATGAACCACTTTCATTTTTATAAAATAAAGGATCATAACATAAGTTTAAACCAAGTTTCATCCAATTATTTAAGTATATTTTGTCTTCTTTTACAACACTAAAATATGACACTAGTATTTCACTACATGTTTTTCTAATATCTTCAGAATCTAATAAATTTGTAAAAAGTAAATTTCTGCATGCATATGAAACATAATCTTTGTTTTGATACTTAAGTATAACTAAATATATTTTTAATGATGTAATTTTTCTTTGGTAATTTGAACCAGGGATCAGATTTGATAAGATTAATACATGTAGTCTATTTAAAAATGTGAGTATAAATGTATTTGGTTCCTTACACTTGTGTAACATATTTCTTAATCCAGAAATAAGCTCTGTCCTAAGAGTCGAACAATCGCTGTTTATATTGTCAACAATAAAATTATAAATTAAATTCAATATGTCTATTGATAACTTTGAAGAACACAAAATAGTGAATGCTACAGACCTTAGCTTAACATCACCTGAGTTCAAAGATAAGTCAAGTATTTCTTGAACATTTTCTACTTGGGTATAAACCATTCTTAATGTATGTATTTGAAGATATAAATCTGGTTTTATATCATTTATTCTATAAATCTTAATTTGTTCAAATAACATCAATAAGCTGCCCATATGTTTAGATTTCAGTAGAGGTAATAGGTAAGTCACAAAATTATACCTTGTTAACCTAAAAAATATAGTTAATTAATATCTATCCTACTTCAAAACAATATACTTTTAAACAATTTTAAAATTTATAATTTACAATTTAGAAATTAAAATAATGGTTAAGAGGGCACAAAATCCATACTTTACATGAAGATTTCAATTTCAAATTGTTACAAAATTTGTAAATTATTTTGTAGTTAAAAATTCATACAAATTTCAATTTAACACTTATTATTTAAAAATTTAATGTGAGATACCATATACATCTTTTTATTGGAAATAAAAAAAAAATTAGTATTAAGTCACATACATTTTGAAATTCACATATAAAAATTATTGTAAAACAATTTTTGTTATTTTTCAAAAAATATTAATCGTAGAAACTAAAAAATATTCTGCTATTACTCAAATTATCATTTTCTATAAACAATGAAATTCTCAAAATATTTATAGACATATGAAATTTGAAATTAATTTTTTTAATATACAATGAAACCTCTAAATACTAGACACTCTCAGTCACTGAAATTGTGTTTGCTATTCAGAGGGTTCAGTTTATAGAAAATGTATAGTTTGTTCCCAAAAAAAAGTCCGCTATTTTGAGGTATCTGTTAGTAGAGGTTTTAGGTAATATGTTGGTAAAATATTAAAAAAAAATAACAATGTTCCTAATAAGTTATGTATAGTTATAAAAATTTAAAAATATCAAATTTCCAAAGGTTAGACAATTTTTTTTATATGTTGTCAAAATTCATCAAAACCATAAAAATTTACAAATTATTTGACAAGTTAAAAATACATACAATTTTAAATTTTGATAATTAGGCTTGAAAATGTAATAAAAATTCATAACTTATAAGTTGTTCTTACTGAATCTTAAAAATCACAATAAAATAAAAGCATAATTTTCTTATAGAAATTTCAAGTTTAAATTTTAAATTTGATATTTAAAAATTAACAATTTTAGTTATTTTGTTGTAATTCAAAAATTATTTTATATAGGAACTTGAAACATTTTGCAACTACATATAGTTTTTTACTATTTACTATACACAATGAAATGTTCAAAATATTTATATTTTCGATTAATTTTAAGTTTTTTTATACTATAAACCTTGATGTACTATTTAAAAAAAATTGAAAGAAACTAAATGTTACTTTGTTACGACATTGTTCATTTAAGAGAAAAACATCTATATAGTGGTACATAAATATAGAATATAAATAAAACAAAAACATATGAAAAAACAAGTCATAACTTTTATAAAACTATTTCATATTATATCCCATATACTGCAGCAGTAGCGGTTTAATGCAGCAGTACACAACTTACCACCGCCACCATTGCAGTGTATGGCATCTTATCAGCAATAACGTATAAAATATAATACCTATCACAACTATATTTATTATTTAATCTACTGTATCACAATATTATTTCCCACCTAATATCTATGTAAAGTAATGTCGAAAATTACAATTTAAGATTTTAACAAAAAATTGATTATACTTACTCAGAATTAATATTGTTATTAGTCAAATAATTGACAATTGGCTGCATTACTAAAATACTAAAATCATCTTCACTTAAATCTTTAATGAATGTTTTGTATAAATTCACACAAGGAGATATCAAGTATGGTTCATCTAAGCATTTCCACATTGAAATTGACAAAATATCATACTTCTCTAAAATCTAAAATTATAATAGATAATAAATCAACAATATTTTATAATTTATGAGCTAGAAAATATCATATTATGTACCTTTTTGGCACCATATTTTGAAGCAATAACAGTCAACATATAAAACTTAGTCCGCAAAGACCACGATATTTCTATCATAACTATATTTAATATATAATCTAAATCTTCAAGGTCTAAACATTTCATTAAAAGTAAAATGCATTGATCGTGAATTGATGGTAAATAATGATTCATTTGACCCATTAGGACCTTATAAATAAATGTTGAAGATTTTCTCCACTGATCTTTTGTTATAACAGTCATACATTCTGTTAAATATTTTAAAGCTTCTAAATTTATTTCAGTATAGCGGAAGCACAAATTACAAATATTTTCAATTGAATTATTTATACAATTTAATTGGTTATTAAATTGAAAACATTTAATAGCACCAACATGAATAAGCAAACAATACTGATCATATTTTTCTGATGGTAATTTCAATTTTTTTCCAAGGCTTACAAAATGTGTAATGCAAGTACCATTAACATCTGATTCGTCTATTTTCATAGGTAAGGTCCATTTATTTTTTTCTTCATTATTAGATTGTTGTTTTGTTATATTTTGATGACTTAAATAAAATGTTTGATATAAAACTTGAGGAAGAGAACTTTGATAGTCTGATGCATGTTTTTTATAATCAACTATGTCTATTAGACGAAAATGAATAGTTTTTAAAATATCTTGGCATTTTTGGTTTTTTGTACAACAATCTACATCACCATTAATACTTTTTTGAAGAAAAGTATTTAACTCCTAAAAAGTAATTAAATATAACATATAACAGATGTATATGTTACCATGAAATCCCAATTACTATTTAAAGCTAGGTTTTACTAGTTAATACTATAAAAAAAAAATAGGATTTACTGTTTGAACTCAGTAAATGTAAAAATAATAATTTTATTTAAACTTTTACTAATAAAGCTGTGTTACCTTAGGATGTACAAATTGAGTTAGTGAAAGCTGACACAACAAATAAAAATTATATATTATTAAAAAAAAATTTAGAACGCACACAATTGAAATTAATTTTTTATCAAAAACTTCAAGAACTACAGCAAATGACATGTGAGAATCAGTTTTACTTCAATTGAAATCTAGAATTTGACACCGAGAATTTATTTTGTTGTGTAATATTGATTTAATAAAAGTGCACATTTTAGCTTCCACATTAACATTTTTCTATTTTTTTTTCTTTTAGCATATAATTTTATCAATTCCTATTACCATAGTATATTGCAATATAAGCTGCATATTTAATATCTTTTACATAATATAGTTTTTGTTTCAATTACTTCTCATACATTTTGTGTGTTAAATAAAAAGTATTACTAAAATTCTTATTTTTAATTATCTGATTTAAAACATCAAAAAACCTTTCAATATTATTCATATTTAAATCAAATTAAACAATATAATATCAATAAATTAAAAAATTATATTAATTAATTGAATACAATCACAACACACACAACAAATTACACAGTAATACAATTAGGATACTAATATGTAAAATCTAAACAGACAGAATGACACACTGTAATAAAACCATATTTAAACAATAACCATAATGTAACTTTTTGCTTTAATTTTATTTGTTGTATATTAACGTTTTCTTACTAAATTTGTAAATCCTAAAATATACATATGTTTAATAAAAGCTCGAATAAAATTATGATTTTCGGTATTTACTGAGTACAAACAATAAATCCTAGCATTAACTAGTAAAACCTAGTAATTGGCTACAACGGTAACATATATCAATTTCATTATTACAAAATTGATTTAAGCATATTGAATATACATCTACGAAATAAAGATACTATGATACTAGATTTTATGTAGTAAAAATATGTAGTGGAAAAAACAATTTATAGATTTTTTGTAATTTTAAATATTATACAAAATAATTGTCAGTTAAAAGTAAAATTCATAAAACTAAATATATCAAAGTTATGAGTTTTTAAAATGTTGTGTGATTTAACATTAACAATCATCTATATAGGTACTTATTACTTGAATACATATTTTAATGGCATTTTCTTTTTTCTACCAGTTCAAAACAAAGCTTTAAAAAAAAATATGATTTATGTAGAATATTTAAATTGCTTTTTTTTGATATTATGCTATTTTGTTTTTTTAATACCTTTTAAGATCTTTAATAAATTTCAGTGAACATTTTTTTAACCTTCATTCCAGGCTATATGAATAGGCCAATGATTATCCTTCTCCTACATTTCTATAGCCCTCTGTCCCTAACCTGTATTTTAACATCTTAGACTATTTTCCATCATTTTTTCTACAATTTGTGTCATTCTTATACTACTCCTAATGAATTAATTTCTTATTCTATCCAGCAAGAGAACATACCAAGTCTGCACATCTCAACATGTCACTGCCACAAGACTGGTTTTACTATGGTAGGATGTTGCGGGTTGATGCACAGAATAACCAATTATGTCGGACTATGTTCTATTGCTAGACAGAGTATAGTCACTTCTAGTCAATCAATTTTAGTATACTAATTATTTTTTAAAAAATGAACTAATATTTTTTCTTTATCAAGCAGTTAATGAATATGAATCTCTTTTATCATAAGAAATTATTTATTAATGATTTATATATTTCAGATTAATTACTAAAATATTAAATAATTTAGTAAATAAAATAAAATAAATTTTTTTTTAATTTTAAACTATGGTTAAAGCTTATTATTATTTTATTTTAAGTATATTTTCTATAGTTTTATAGTTTTTTATTTAAGATCTAAACTATACTTATTACTTAACATAATTATATACCACATACTTACAGTCAAAAAAGTATAATTATATTGAAAATTGTTTTTAAATACTTCCACACTAAATTTGTCAAGTAATTCTTGAGATGACATATTTGAAAGAATATTACAGTTAAAACTGAAAAAATAATATTTTAGATAGTAAAAATAGTAACAAAAGTATTTGAGTTAAAATACATTTGATGTGAAATCCAAATAGTTTAGTACAGTCAACCAAAATGACTTAAAACTATGAGGTGAGATGAGACAATTTGAATTTTGTATAAATATACCAACATATCTACAAGGGTAATAGCACAACATATAAAATACAATATTAGGGTATTCAATATTATTACCTTTACGAAAATAAATTTTATAATTGTTATGATGATAAGCTTAAACATAATAACTATCGACTATAGATTAATAATATAGACCGTACATATAAAGAGAACTCACATATGGATATAGAGCAAAAGAGACAAAGTCGTTGGTGTTATCATAAAAAAACAATTTAAGCTGAGAATACCATACCAAGAAAAAAGTTAAAATTATTTGAAGTCACCTCAATTGACGGTATGTAAAATAAAATAATGAAATAGGTAATAACAACTGTAATAAATATTTATTAGTTTAACAATATTGTTCTTTTAATAATACAAATTAGGTAACAGGTATATTTAAACAATTTTTATTTTTGGTTATTCTTACAATATAACATTTAAATCATTTTTGTATCTATATTTAACTTTTCAACATATGAAGGATCTAAATGTTAAAATAATAAATAAATATAAATAAAATTAATAACTATTAATGGTACCTACCAATTAAACTAACATTGTCATTGAGTATATTATATTAGGTATATTAAGTGCATCATTTTTCGTTTAATGGTTCATAACCATCTTTTTCCATTTTTTCTTTAAACTTCAAATAGTTATATTTTCTATCAAAGTGTTTTACCTGAAAATGTAATTCAATTTATTATATATATATTTTTTCAATTCCTCACATTTAAATTAAATACATTGTATTATACTCTATTCAGTTTTAAAATGGTTAATTTGAGCATACTAAATGAGATTGTATGTTGGCTTGACCTCCTAATATTAAAGTCTGGAATGATTGTACACCAATAATTTCCAGCAAACGACAAATAAACAAGTAGAGGATGCTACAGTTGTGGTTTTTAGGGGCGATGGGGGAGCTTTCTTCAACTGTCATGTTCTGTACCTAATATTATTTTTACAGTATGGTATATGTGTATATGTTCTAAATTTGATGTGTGGACCCAACACATTGAAAGTTGCCCTTTCCTCCTCCTTGATGATTTATCAAAACCGCCACTGGGCAGCTATATCAGTATTGGTAGAATCAGTAGATTCCTAAAAAAATGTGCAGTTTTGACACATTTGGTCGAACAGGCCATTCTTAAACTGAATAGAGTATAGTACTTACCTAAATAATTAAATAATTATATTTCAAAAGTATGTAAATATTCTTTAAACTAAATATTAAATAGAAGATATCACTAATTGCATTTGAAAATAAAACAGTAAATAAACTTAATGAAACCAAGATTTCAAACCAAAATTGATGATTAATATATAGGTATTAGTTCAATTTTAAAAATTAAAACATTGATTTACCCATTGAATTGGACAAGATGATTCATAGATTAGTCTGAGATCTGTACATTTGTCTGCTTTATCATTGTTGGAACGCAAACATTCCCAGAAATAATCACGAGATAACCAACACTTGGTGCGTTCAGCTTTGGATAAAAATTCCTCTTTGGAGCTCATTCTAAACAAATACAATTGTTAATGTCATATAATTAAATTACAAATGTATAATAAACTTTGTGTACTTTAGAAATTTTTGAATAAAATACAGCCCATTTATAACTTACAAGATATATTATCTTTACAGGTAATACTTGAATTAAGTCTTTAGGTATTAATTTTAAAATGTTTAATTAAATATAAGAAATAAATACTTAATAAGTATTTAATTATTTAAATTGTGTATTCGCGACGTTCATAGATATTCAGTTTATCAGTTGTACTTCATGTGAATTGTAAACAGAAAAAAAATTGCATTACGAAATGCAGACACTCAGTTCATTACTTCCATTAAACATTGTCTATAATTTATTATTATGGCTTATACAGTTGTAGTTATACTAAATATTGGTGGTATACTTTACAATTTTACGTACTTTTTTAATAATAAACTAATTTTTATCTCTATGGTAGCATGGTATATTGACTAAATCGTGACTCGTGGTCTCTAATCACTAGGTATGGCAACAGATGAAGATATGAACAATAAAATTTGTGGAAAAAATCATACTTTTTCAATGTGATCACAGAATTGGCATCAAATTTTATCACAATTCCGATTATCTTCCAATAATTTATTAATTACCAAAGATCAGTTCAAAATAATTATTTAAAAAAAGGGGGAAAGTAGGTAATCGATTTGTTGTATAGTAAGGACATAAAACCATGATAGAAATAACTATATAGTTATAAAAGATAAAACAATAGAGGTCGAGTCTCGACTGTACCTCGTCATTGAGTTGGTTACTTTAATAGTTTGTTTAATGGATGTGTTAAATTTTAATTCAATGATATAAATTATTGTTTACAAAAAACTATTCTGAACGAAGACAGTCTGCAGTCAGCCTACATTACTAAATGTATTTTATGATATTATCGCTATTAAAATAATTAATTTTACAATTAAAAATATAGTAAATTGAATTCATTTTTGTAGAAAACATTGCATTAAAAAATTTAATTGAGTGTACAAAATATAATAATATATTTTGAAAGTTTTAAGCACCCATGAAAAATATTTTTAAATTACATCGAAATAAATAACAACATTATTCTTCAATTAAATATCTAATTTCGTCCAAATTTTAACTTAAAATTTTATAAAAATCAACCATGTAAATATATTTTTTAGATTTATTGGTTACAACATTAACTACTTACAAGAAACTTTGTTTTAGATAAATACCTACTTAGATATAAGAATTAATGAACAATTTATAAATTTTTAACTACAAAATAATCTGCAAATTTACGATATTTTGATGCTCAAATTTGAACTTTAAGTGTCTATGAAAAACAACCATGTTAATATATTTTTTTGAATTTTTGGTTACACTATTGACTATTACGAAAAACCTTGTTTTAAATTTCAAATTTCAAGCTTTTTGACTAAACGAAAATTTCTTAATTGATATTTATAAATTTTTTTTTTAAAATAACGAAAATTTCTTTTTTTTACAATTAAGCTGTGTCAAAATACTTTTAAAATTTTATGCTATATAAAAAATGATTATCTCAACATTCGGTGAAAATTTTAAATGTCTACAGTTATTCGTTTTTGAATTACAACAAAATAAAAATATTAATCCCTCAGAAATCAGTAGTTTACAAGTGAATACCCAATGTTTAATTTAAATCGCTCATAAAAAATTAGTTTGACTTTCCAATAAACTTTTTTTTTTTTTTTTAATAAACGTAAAAAAACTTATAGAGAATCTTGTATTGAATTTTCATATCTTAGATTTAAACAAAAAATTTTTTGAATTTCCTAAAATCAAATAAAACTGTAAGATTTCGTGATTTTACGTATTTTTTCGAAATTTTAACTTTAAATGCTTATAAAAAAAATAAAAAAGATTTGATACTTACGTTAAACATTTGTTTTTGAATTTTCACTTACGAAAAGTTATGAAAAACATTGTATTATATTTTTAAGTTTTTTGACAAACTGAAAAAATTTTAATCGGCAATAATAAAAAAAAAACCCGAAAATTTATGGTGTTTAGAAAATGCTTATATAAACATTCATTGAAAATTTCATGTATTTACGGTTATTATTTCTTTTGTTACATTAAAAATAAAAATAAATGTTAAAAATTTGCTTTGTGAAAAAATTCCCGTTTTTCCATATTTTATTTTTTTTTTGTTTTTTCCGGCACGTTTAAAAACTATTAGGAATATTTACTTTTGACCCCCTAAAGTACCAACTAGATTCACTTTTCTATTAGAAAAGATGCTGATGAAGAAAATCTAGCACTTTTACTATACTAAAAATTAGTTTGACTTTTTGGTAAACTTTTTTTTTTTTGATAAAGGTAGAAAAACTTTAAATAATGTTGTATTGAATATTTATGTTTTAGATTTAAACAGAAATTTTTTTATGTATTTTTAAATCAAAAAAAAAAAATTTTAATTTTCGTGATGTTTATGTATTTTGTTGAAATTTTAACTTAGACATTTATAAAAAACTATTATAAATTTAAACTCAACATTTTTTTTTAATTTTCACTTACAAGTTATGTCAAGTTTTTAATAGATCGAAAAAAATTTTATAAACAAAAATTTCTTATGTGTATATATAAATAGCTCTTCTTACAGTCAAAATATATGGAAAATTGTATTGTATATAAAAAATGCTTATATAAATATTTAATGAAAATTTCATATATCTACAGTCATTTTTTTTGATTTACGCCAAAAAAACAAAATTGATTTTGTCAAAAACCAATTTTGTGTAAAAATTTCTGTTTTTCTTCAATAATTTTTTTTCCCTATCTTTAACTTATCTATCTTAAATGGGTGAGATTATTGAAGTAAGTAGTATTTAGTTTCACTTAATCTATGGTATTACTAATATTAATGGATTTGAAGTAATTATCAAATTAAAGTTGATACTTATATAATTAATAACAAATATAAAATAAAATTTGCACATGTTTTAAAAATATATTTATGGCATTGATTATTCATTCACATTAAAATATTCAGCCTTCAGCTCAAATTTATATTACACTGAAGAAATACATTTTAATATGATAAGAAAAGTAAACTCAGATGTTCTTGAGAATGCAGAAATTGTTCAGCTATTTGAAACGCATAGTAAGATTTAATACTTATATTATAATACCTGTCACCTATTGAATAGAAAACATCAAATATTGGTTAGTATTATTAAGATATTTTTGACATACATAGACAAATAAAAATACCATAAACTTAAGATTACATTATTGATTTAAAATGTGTATATCTTAATCGTTTCCAAGAAAATATTAAAATATTTTTTAAAAGTTTATCTTAATAATACAAAGGTATTTTTTTTTAGGAATATAATATTTTTAAGTGTTCAAAAATAGTTTTTAAAATACTTTTAAGAAAAATTATTTAAAAAGTATTTTGAATAGAGTAATCAAAGTAATTTATTCAGAGTAGTAGTACTACACAGCACCCATGTTTGCCTACTTCAATCACAGTAGTAATACCAATTTGGTTAAGGGTAATTTTGATTCACAATATAGGTAGAGAAAATCTTCTCTAAATCTTGTTTCGATTCTATTGACTAGTTGATTATACAAAATATATTTTTTCTTAAACTATCCTAATAAATTTAATAAAAATAAAAAACATTATACAAATAATAGGTAGTTGAAAAAAAAATATAAAATTACAATAAAATAAAGAAACTTAAACTTAAACTATCATTAGTTGATTGCACTTGAGGTTCACACAATTTATTTTCAATCTAAAATTACTTAATTTTATTATGTTATGATTAAAATTAGCTCTGATTTTGACAATTTAAGGCGATAAAAATAAATAAATTATCTGGTACACATTGATTCTAAGAAAAGATCAATTTAACATTAGAAACAAATAAATTAGCTTAGGTTTTTAATTCCAATAAACAGTAGATTCTATAAGCCAGTAATCACGTTAAGCAAAACTGATTGTGTTACCATTGATTAAAAATAGTATACACATGATTAAAACATATTTAATGTAATTTCAGAGGTGTTTTTTTACAAAAATTGTGTAAGACTGATAAATCTATATCAGATGCCACATTTAACTAATTTTTTAATTATTTTCGAGTTACAGCACTTTTGCTTAGCAGGACAGTATACTTTAAAATTTGTTAATATTTTTATTAAAAAATTAATTTAAAACTTTTGTATTATATATTAAATAATTGTATTAAATATTTGCAATGAAGATAAAAATATACACAATGACTATATTTAATTTCAATTATTGTATACCTACTATCATGTTTCTTCAAAATTTGATGAATTTAAAGGTTGTTCATTTGTTTGCTGTACATCTGTATGAATTGAAATAATATGTCGCCCAGGTATCATTACTAAGCCTAAAAGTCGGGATTCTCCAGTATCTAAATCTAAACATATTATAATAATTTATGAAAAAGTTAAACATCCTAAATGATTTAATTTGCTTTCTAATGAAACTTACCTTTTTTATTAAAGTATTCATAGCATGTACTAAGTATAATATGAGCATCTTTATCAGTACAAACAAAAGTCCCTACCAAAATGCGGCCATCTATTAAATTTACTTTCATTTGTTGATTCAACCAAGACATAAGTTTTCGCCTTCCTTCAGTAAGTACTCGTTCCGGCTAAAATAAAATACAATCATATATTAAATTAAATATTGACGTAATATTTTAAAAATATTATACATATTGTTATTTATCAGTAATGATAAATATTATATTTCATTAAATAGGGATTCAGTATTTATAAATAATAACACACATTTAAATAATACAATCAATTTTTATTAACTCACCATATAGCTGCAAAATTGAGTTTTTTGAACATTTTGATTATCTGTTTCCATTTTCAAAGGCCACCTATTGATTTTATAAATTCATTTTTTAGTAAATATTATAAACTAGGATTATTAAATACCCAACAGATTTAAAATGTCTATTTAAATACAGTTTAAATAACAAACATAATAAAATAAATTGTTTATTATAAAAACTAGTATGATAAATATTGTAATTGTATATAGTCTTTATACTTAGTAACTAAATTAAATTGAATAAATATTAAATACATGTTTTACCATTGAACGCTAAAATAAATACAATGAATATTGGCACTTTTGCAGGAAAAATTAAAAATTTTATTCAGTGTTAAATTTTCAATTACACTATTATCATTGTTATCAATTTATCACTACTGCATTATAACTTAAGAGTTTAGATATATTTATGGTTGCACGATGGCATTGAGCACAACCACAGACATAATATAAATGTTTATACTATGTCTATGAGCACGACCGTCTTGAGCTCACGATTTAAGATAGTGCAGAAATACAGAATAGATTGGAGAACGCGTCAAAGTCAGTCATCAAGACAATAATTGTTTACGAATGTTTAATTATATGACTGATACATTTTTAAGAGGAACGAAAAAAATCAGAAGCAGTATTTCATAGAAGGATTTATATGCAAGATTGCACGAAATACAATTTAAGGGAATATTATTTTCAGAAACCGTCGAAATAGAGAATTTTGTTTTTTTAAAAAAATAATTTTATGAACTGTTAAATTCAGGAATGCATAAAAATCAGGAAAATAAAAACCAATAATGAAATTAATTAGAAAAAAAATCATGATCGATATTTTACGATCACGAAAAAAGTCTGAAACAGTTTTTTATAAGAATATTCAGGGCCATTCCAAAATTTTTTGGGACCAATGGCAAATTAATTGTTTTTAGTAATGGTAGGAGGGAGGGAGGGAGGGGCAGAATTTATTATAAGTAAAAAAAAATAGTCACAGAAATTTGCAAAATGTTAGCAAATTTTACCTACTGAGAGGCTATTGAAACTCATGATATTGGTGTTAATGTATGTAACTTATAGTCTTCAGTATTAAAGAAATAATGATAGTCACAACCGTATAGACATTTGAACAAGAGGTGCTTGAGCTCCTGGTTTTTTTGTAATTTGTCAGTGGGTCTTTCCCCTTTTACTAGTATATGTGTATAATGTTAATACAACCTCTAAAAGTCACTTAAAAAAGTTATTTTTTTTTTATTTGATTTTTTAATTTATTTTATAATATTAATAATATAATATATATATGTTACGGGCAAAAGTCGAAATCGGGCAAACCTCAGAAATGCCCGGGCAAAACGCGAATTGCCCACAATCTTTGGGCAAAATGTCATATTTCGGCTTTTGACCGGGCAAACCTAGTTATGACCAACCTCATTTGGGCAAAACTGTATAGTGTATACTGACATTTATCGTAAGGGCAAAACCGAAGTGTATTAAATACGTTCGCTAAAAAAATGAAATTAAGGAGTGAAAATCAATTTCCACCTCTAACAGTCAAAACGACAGTGAAAATTCCAGTGCCTTGTATTGATAGAGGAAAAGTCGATGCAAATAATGTGTTAGGTGTTATATAAAGTATTATTGATGATGGGTTCTATAAAATAGGAACCAAAAATGGAATTTTGTCATCACTTTATGCCAGAAACCAAATATTTCAATGCAAGGAACAATTTATTAGTAGCAATGATGTACCGAATATCGAAATACCACTGAGGACTGCTAGTACTCAAAATTCGTTAGCTGGAGGACAAGAGTTTATTTTTTGTTCTTGCAAAACTAAGTGCACTACGAAACGATGCAAATGTAAACAGCAAAATATTTTGTGTAGTTCTAAATATGCCATGGTTCTAATATGTGCAGCGACAAATAT
>JACXSJ010001592.1:35620-81824 GCA_014851325.1 Pentalonia nigronervosa
TTGTGATTATTATTTTTTTGTATTTAATATTAGTGAAGTTATTTAAGACGTTACAGTTTGGCCCTAATGAAGTTTAAATGTATTAATATTTTTAATTATTTATTTTAACATTATAAGAGTAGGTACCTAATATTATTATATGTTAATTTTTATACGAGTACTTAATATCATTATATTTTTATTATTATTTAAGACTCTAAGGTTTTGCCTTTTGCTCTTACGATAAAAGTCAGCAGTATACACTATACAGTTTTGCCCAAATGAGGTTGGTCATAACTAGGTTTGCCCGGTCAAAAGCCGAAATATGACATTTTGCCCAAAGATTGTGGACAATTCGCGTTTTACCCGGGCATTTCTGAGGTTTGCCCGATTTCGACTTTTGCCCGTAACATATATATATAATATTGTAGTACAGTCGTACAGACAATTTAGAATATTGTAGCTCGGTGTGGCGCAGTCGTACGCTCAACTGCGGAAATGCTCTGAGTGTACGTACTGGCCAGTGTTGCTAGTTCCCGGATGGGTGACCACCCGGATTTATAGCAACAAATTCTTGCCACACATACAAAAACGTGTTATAACCAACCGTACCTCAACCCATAATAAAACCTACTATAAAAAAAACCTACAAACAGCTAATGGCCATAGTTACCGGGCTTAAGATCAATAAAAAAAAAATTTAGAATAACTTGGACAGAGGAGTAGTGCTTTCTTATTTTTAAATTAAATCAACACATTCAATTCAACATAATAAATACTTTATTATAAAAATTGTTATTGTGTTATTATAAATTGTAATTTGATAAATTATCAAGTTTTCATTTCTTCAATTCAAATTTTAAAATGATTTTTTTTATGTGTGTAACTTCTTGAACGATCAATATTGAAGTACTGATTCATAGGCTTCAATTTCTTCCTTGAAAATTTTATATATTATATTTTATGGGCTGAGCGTGTCAATAATATTGATAAATTTCCATAAATCTAACCTGTCAGCGCCTATATAGACAGTGATAAATAGCAAAACTATGCCTGCCGCCTGTGTAAATAATAACATAACAATTATAAGTGATAACACTGAACATTATATGCACAGTCTTCTATTTAATAACAATACAGAAAGCTGTTTGTATTATAGAATTATCTTATTTCATATAATATCGTAATAGTATTTGGTTACATTTTATTTGTAGTATACTGTACTTTATTGTTAAAAAATTTATAAGCATCCCATGTAAATTTGCTTTGTTTGTTATTTTTATAATTATAGGTATATATATTCAATTAGTAAATAAAATAACAACAATGTGTATATATCTACCTATACCTACATAGTATTTAATTCGACAAGCTTTATTAAAAAAATAATAAATAAAATTAACACTGAACTTTAACGAAGTATAATATAATTTTAAAATAGAAACTAATTATATGAAAACTTAAAATTTAGATGAGTATTGATTTCTTATGAATGTCGATTCAATCACAATAGTTGTTAAATTTTTAAACACTCATAAAATAATTTTAAAACAAAATTTATAAACACTTTTAGTTGTAGCTTTTTTAACAAATAAAATAAATGGCTTTAAGTAAATAAACAGAAAATAACTGTAAAAAACAAATTTTATAAATAATACACCAAACTGAGTAAAAATGATTAAAACGAAACATATATATCAGATCATATAAAAAAATTATTTTGTTTTATACATATAATCGTCATGTTTATTTAAAACATCATTAGAAATATCATAATCTCGAAACAACTTTTATTTTCTTTTTTAATAAATTGTTTAGAATGACGAATTCCACAAAGAGTTTCAGTTGATAACTGATTTTTGGTTTAAGTCTTATTCAAGTTAATTTGGTCGAACACTCTTTCCACACACGCGCTATAAAAAAAAAATATGAGGCAATATGAAACATAGACACAAACTTTGATATCTGTAGATACAAATGTACAATAAATATCTATCACCTCTAACAGTAGAAAAGCTATTCGTCCAAAACAATTACATTATAGTTATTTAAATCTCCTAAACCTTTATCTCTAAACATCTTCCATTCTCTATCTAATTAATTTATATTACCAACAAATGTTTTAAAGTTTTCAGCAGCAGATTTAAGTGATTCCACATTTAATATTTGTTGTGAATTGAGAAAAGATAAGAATTTCAAATTCAAAACTTTCTTACTGTTAAAGGGAAATCTTAAATAAAACTGTATAGCTAATTCAATACAAAAATTTAAACAATTTGTTTTAAATAAATTTAAAATAAATCGATAAGCATTGGCCATCCGACAATAAAGGGTAAATATTTTGGGAGACTCAGATTGAAATTCGAGATTTAAATCAGTCACAGTCGGGAGAAATACTGGTCGAGAAACGTTGATCGACTGATCTAAAGTTAATAATATTATGTTCCTACTTCCCATGTTAGTAAATAATATATATTATATATTTATATTATTGTTTATTATTTAGAAATATTTAAATATCAATTGGCGGACGCCGGAGCACAAACAATAACATAGTAGATGAAATTTCATTTTATGAAAATATTACAATATTATTTAAATCAACCAGTGGCTACACTGTGTTCCGCAGATAACAAGTATCACTACCATAATATATACCTATATAATATTATTAATGACCACCACCTGCAAAACTTGAAACTATATACCTTTGTTGGGGCGTTGGGCAGGTAATCAAAAACAACAAAACAAAACAAACAAGTGTACCACTGTCCTAAGAAGACCGTGACGTTCACCAGACGGTAGTGACGTAGGTGTACCAACTATTAAATTGCTGTATTCAGTATTGAATAATGTAATCGCATCTTGTAAATTATTGTAAATTGTAATGTACGATGTACCTGCCACCTGTCCTGTACTGCAATTGTGCATGCAGTTCCCCACTCTTCGTACTCTGTAGTTCGTTCGTTATTTTAATACCGTGAGAATGTGAGATTCGTTGATGGTTCGACTCAGTCGACTCGCACTCAATTACTCGACACAGACATTAGTACAGTAAATCGTAATACGCAGCACATTCGATTAGGTATTATTATTATTATCATCAACGCTGTCGTTCAGTCGATCTGTACGTAACTCGTATGGACAAAAGTCCAGACTCCAGACGTACATCGGATTCGACTGTGATACTGTGACTGTGCTTTATCCAGCCAAACGTGATATTCGTGCATATGATGCTTCGTTGTTATCTAACCGGAAGTGCGATTGACCAACAATGGAACACTTGGTTGGGAAGATGCTGCAGAAGACGATGCTTGGCTGCAACAACGGGAAATTGATTGTAAACCGTAGTAATTTCCCTTAGCCTCGAACGCATACATTGATTTCATGGAATTTTGTAAATATTTGTTGCTCACCATTTTCCTGTTTCAATTGGTAATTATTTCCGCCTCAAAGATTTTTTTGACTTATACAAAATAGTATTGTAATTTGAGTAATATAAAATATTTCAGCTGTGTTCTTTATGTTAAGAGTTGTTGAAATATTGTGCTAGGTAGAGTGAAATACTATTTTTTGGCTTATAAAAAAATATAGATATTATAGAGGCACCTAGCCATCTACGTACATTTTAATTAATTATATAGATGTTTGTTCATATTATAGTTATGTTAAAATTGAGAAGTCAACTTAACAGAATCTTTTTGCATATATGTACTTTGATCTAGCACACCAGTTGTGTGTTATTTTTTGACAAAACATTTAATTCAGAACAAATTCAACACTTTCCATTTCTCTTAATTGTTTTTATAATTTTGTAGGTATCAAAAGTTCTTAGGATTTATGTTATAAGATATATTTAATAATTTTCAATAATATTATTAAAGCTAATAATAATAAAAAAAAAAATTGGTGCAGCACAATTGTGTATTTTTACCTGTTCAGTATTCAAAATCCACATAACATTTGTGCATTCGTTTCCCTAAAAAAATATCACTTTTGAGCATTAAAATAAAAAAGTCAATAACCTTTGTTAAGAATATATTATAACTTATAAGCCATACAATCTGTATAATATACTAGAATAGTTACTCATAATATTTATTATAATTCAAAAATGTGTTAGGTACCTACACACAATTTATACAATAATGAGATAATAATCAATAAAATATTATAATTAAAAAATGTTTGGAAATTATAGATGGATTTTTCATCTTGTTTGTGATATTACAGTCTATAATTATTATAGTAATACTTCCTGTTCCACAACTAAGTGTATGTTAAGTACACAGTGTTTCTATTTAGATTGTTAAAGTTTGTATGTGATGTCAGCATGAAATGTTAACAACTTTTAGTTTGAATTTTTGTTTTTAATATATGATTTCTAACTTATAAACTTATAAATAACTTAAAAAAACCCTACATAATTTTAAATATATATTTATTATAGACTAGTTTATTATGATATCAGAAAAAATAGTGCCCAAATGTGTTATAGCCATTTTTTGTCTCGTGTTTGTATTGCCAGTTATATTGTTATAAATTAATTAAAGTATACTACACTATACTCTGTTCAGAATGAGATTGCACCTTGGCAGCCAACTTATGTGCATGGGTGTGGCTTTATTCCGTTGCGCACCACCACGGTGTGGGATACAGAGCCTGACCATTGCTAACAAAAACTGGTTGCCGTTGATGTACGATCTCATTCTGATCAGAGTATATATTATATATTATACTAATTATTTCATAATTGCACCTAAATTCTTAAAATTATTTAAAAATATTACTCTATTAAATAATGAAAATTTATCGCTTTATATTTTTTTAAATTATGTATAATTTATCATTTGCAGGTTTCAGTTGGAGCAAGACAGGCATTCGACTTCCTTGGATTTATGTGGGGATCTGTATTAGCAAACTTTTTTGAACTTTTGTTTATTATTTTTGGAATATTTGGTGTAGTGCAGTCAGATGTATTATACTTATTATCAGTATGTCACATTTCATTAATTACCTACTTATTATAATAATGTGTAGTTTACATTATAATTATAATATAGTTATTAGGTAGTTGGCCATATTGATTTTTGTTTTATTTAAAATGTATTTATTATTGCATTATAGTATTCAGCATGGAGTGTTGTTTGGTGTATTTGGAATATATTTGTAGTTTTATATTATTTGGAATTGCCAATTTTTAGTAATGTAAGTATATTACAATAAAGTTTAATCTTACAATAATTAAATACTACTTTTGAATTAGTTGTTATTGTTAATATGATATTTTTATTAAGTCTTAATTTCAATTTGAAAAAACCATATTTGTTAACATTATTGTTGTTAATATTTTCTAGAGCTTTGATGTGATGAGTCTTGGTGCAGATAGTGTTAGTTGGTGGGAATCTAATGGTCCTGGCTGCAGAATATTTTTTTATCCAAATCATACTGGCATTGAAGAAGATGCTATTAAGCCAGTTAGACCAGATTTGATCACTGGATGTGTTGTAGATTATCAAAAAATTGAAACAGCTCAAGCATCCCTACAAATTCTTTTCGCTGTAAGTTATCATTAATGCAATATTTAATTATTTTTTTTGAAATTAACTTATTAACTTTTCATATTTTTTAGGTTTTTGGTATTCTTTGCAGCTTGTATGTATCGTGTTGTTCAAAATCTAGAGATGAAGGTATGTTTATTACATATAAATCGGAATACTTAAATAGTTATAATTAATAAAATACATTATTTTTAAACCTGAAGTTTGAAATTTTAAAAAGCGCTGAATTCATTGTTTTATTCATACAGTAAATTAATTACTAAAAATTAACTGTTGGAAATTAATAATTATAAATTGTACTTGTATAAGAGAAACCAAATATATTTTTAGCATTATTTTAATTCATGATCTAAAACTTTCAAAGCTAGTAAGATGTATTTGTCTGTAGTGTTAAACAAATAAAAAAAAATAGGAGCTAATTTCTGATTACAGATTTTTTTTATTACTGCAATATAAGAATTTTTATTATCTGTGTTTAAAATAATTAAGTTAATTATTTTCTCAGGAATTTACTATAAGAGTAAGCAACCAAAAACTATTACACCAATATACTCTATTGAATATAGTTCACGCCGAGGAGATGAAATTGAAGAAATAAGCACTATCAGTGGTAGTGAAGGTATAATACATTATACATTGTGTTTTGTTTTAATGTCATAAGTTATAACATTGTTTATAATAAGTGCACTTTATATTAGATGGTGATTTAGATGCACAAAGCTCTCATAGTAAACCCATGACACCCAGACGAGTAAAACGAAGAAGTGTAACATCAAGGGGTACATTACCTCCTCCACATCAAGCTCCACCGCCATATCTTAGACGGCAATCTAGCTCTCAATATTCTAGCCGAAGACATAAAAATCCTGTTTCTAGACTTATTCAACAACAGTATTCAAGTGTGTAAATGAGTAACTCATTATTATTTTTTGTATTACTTGTGTACGTATTATTTTATAAAAATTTTAGATAATGGTTTGAATGATTCGTCAACATCAAATGATTCGAGCCATCCATTGTTCCCAGAATGTCGAGTTGAACTAAGGCATGTTAACAGAGGCATTGTAAATCCTGCTTTAGATACAGAATCTGAACGTCCAACATCAGCACGTTCAACATATTCAAATTTCCATGGAGCACGAGGTCGTCCCAGACAAGTTAGCACTCATTCCACTTTTTTTGCTCCATCAGAACAACCTCCACCAGCATATCGTAGTAATGCTTCTGTTAATTCAGAAACTGTTATATGATTTAGAATAAATGTAAAAAAATATAGTTAAGTAGATACAATTTTAAGATCTCATTTTTATTTTAACAATGTTACTACTTAATGTAACTTCATTATAATCATACTACTTAATCTAATCTTCATTATTTAAAGTGTACTTATTATTTTTCTTATGAATGTTCAATGATTTTGGAAATGGGACATGTGTGAAATGATAGTTATTCTTACTATTTTACGCAAATATTATTAAATTGCATCAATAGTTGAATCAAAGAACATACTCAAGTTAAAGCAGTTATTGTTTTAAACACCACATCTGTTGTAAAGTAAAAAAAAAATCATGTTATGTCCAAGTATTATTATTATTACAGTATATAATGTAATAATTTCTGTTTAAAATCTGCAGTTAGAAAAAAAAAAATTATTCAAATAATAATTTAAGTTCATGATATAAAATTAAAGTAATTAGTGATTAATATGTTATTACTAGTGTACTAACTAAATTTTTTTGATATATTGTAACATTGATTTTTTTTTTGAAAAATTAAGACAATTTTATTTTATTGTTCAAAATAAAATAATAAATTGTTTAGTTTAGATTAAAAAAATGCATTTAGCTTGTAGGTAACGTTTCAACCTATAACTGAAAAATCTATTATTTCTTAATTTTAATAATTGGTACACAATATTTAACTTAAATGATTGGTAGATTTTTCTCAACGAAACAATGTAAGTAAAATAAAAAAAATTTGTAGTGTCTTGTGATACAAATTGAAAAAAAATATATTCATTTTTAGAATATCAACGAATATTTTCAATGAATTGTTACTACTAAAATTAAATTAAAATTAGTTCTAACGTTTAATATAATATACTATTAAATTAAATTAAACATTTTGAAAATGAATTTGTTTTAAATTTAAATATTAATGGCAATTATTATTATTGCAATTGATAAATTTAATCTTGCTTAAACTATTGTTTTTTTTTTTTACAATGTATGTTATCTCAGGATAAACTAAAACTTCAAGTTTTTTTTTCTTGATTAACTAAAATATAAATAGTTCCTGTTTTTAACTACAGTTAAAGAAAGAATTGATAGTATATAAATTGATATATCATAATCCCTTCCTACTATTAATAGGTGTATATGTTATTATAAATTTAAAATTAATAAGTTTAAAAAGTTTTTTTTTCATTACATTTTTCAAATGTTAGTCAAGATGGGGGGTTAATCAGTTTTTAATTGTTATAATTTTCACTTAAAAACTAAAAGTATGATTTATAAAGTTTAAGTCATTTAAGAGGACGATTGCATTCTATTTGTGTTCTCTTTTACTGTGCACATAAAATAGATCCTGCTGTACTCAAATTGTCCATGTTGGTTGTGTCTATGAGTCAGAGAGAAAACAAATAGTGCATTTAAATTTTATTAAATATTCTGAGTATTATTTTTTAATATAATCTAAGATTATTTTATTAGCTATAACTTAAATTAAATGCATACAGTTAGTTCAAATTTAAATATTTTAGGTGTACAACTGTTACCAAAATAAAATATGAAGTATATGTAAGATTATAAATAAATTTAGGCATAAGTAAATTAAATTAAAATTCTTATTTTTAATGTGTATAATATATACTGCCAATTAAAATAAGGCAAAGATCGTGGCTTGATAAAAAGTTTTATTTAAAAACAATTTTAACTACAACTTCTTTACCCAAGTACCAAAATAAAGCAAATAGACATAATACTGTCTTAAAATAATTACACCTTTATCAGAACATTCGTGTTCCGTCCACTTTTTATAACTTTAAATTAGATTAAGTATATTTTTTTAATATGCAAATCTTTTTTATATTTACATTTTTTTATACTATACATATGAATTATGATATTATGACATTGTACCTATATATTCAAATATTGAATGTAAATGTTGTTGATTAGCAATTAAATATCAATAAATTTGTATTTAAAATGTTGACTTTAATTTAATATTGCATATAATAATGTTTATAATGTTTATATAACCAATTAAAAAAAAAAATTAAGTATATTTTTCTTTTTGTACTTTTTAAAATGATAGAGACCAAATGTATTCTCTCGTGTTAAAATAAAATAATATAAGATTTGAATATTTTGCTCTATGCATATGAGCTTTATGATTTTTAAATTGTACTCAAGTAGTCATATATAGATAATGATTAATACAAAAGTTGTAATCACTATATGTGACTCACCTACACTTGTTACAATGCACAGGCCCGAGTATTCTTTTAGACTGTGCTCAGGTAGTTAGTTTTGATATATAGGTGAGCAGCAAGTCATAGGGGAAACAACTTTTTTAAAGTTTATTGACAAATAAAAATACATATTCTTAATAAATTTTATTTTATGAACAAGTAAATATCAAATAATGTATATGAAAGCTTATTATTTATACAACTATTTTTAATATTCAATAAAAATTAAGTTTAGTTAAACACAATATCAATTAAGTCTACTTACATCAAAACACCAGAACAAAAATGTTTGAATATTAAATAGCTTTGTCCTTTGGTGTAAACTAATAAAATAAACAAATAAAGGAAGACATGTACAATAATAATTAGAAGGCATTAATTAAGCAGGTAGATAGTTTAGTCACAGATGTATAATTAATTTAAGCCAAATAATTGTGATATATATTTTTTTTTTATGTATTTGTTATTTGTTGTGATTTACTGTATGTACTTATAATAATATGTTATATACTATTTCAAAATAAACAAGCCTATCAGAATTTTACATTGTTATGAATTGTGGTTATAACCGTTGATTATAAATACTTAATATTATTATTAAATATGTATTATTGATGTTATCAACTATTTAACAAAAGGTCAAAATAATGTAACAATGTAACCACCATATTATTTTAATGAGACAAATTGTAAAAAAAAAAAAAAACATTAATTTGTATGCAATTTATGTATAGTTGGATGTTATTTTGTTAACACCCAATATGCAGGTTATGAGCTAAGTCATTGATAACCTGCCGCTGTAACTGCTATAAATGATCAACATCAGCCATGGTTATGCCTTTCCAGGCTATTGTAATACAATAGTGTTGTAACAATTGTTGAAGTAGTTCTAGTTCATCTAGCATTTCTAATCTTTCCATACGATATCTATCTTCTTCGGGCAAGTATTCATAGACATTTATCATATTCCAGCTTCTTGCACTATCCCAACCAACTCTTACAAATCTATTTAATGAAGAAATATTTATAAATAGTTTTATATAAATAATGATTTGATATTCAGACCTGTCCATTTGTGTTTGAGGGCTTAAGCAGGCATCAACGCCAGCTAACTGACATCCTCTATTGCGTAAGTTATCAAGCATGATACGTCCAAAATTATCATTCATGTTAACCTTAACAATTAATATTTATATTATAGAAAATTATATCTATAAAGGACTACAACATTTTACTTGTTCATAATTAATAAAAAAAATATCGTTAAACTTCTTAGCAATCCAGTGCAATAACATTGATGAACTTTCTGGCTCCATATAGACAAGAACGCATTCAGTTAGAAACATTGTGGGTATTTCAAAATCGATGCCGCTTTGAGTTAATTTCTTATCCAGTTCTGTCAGATTTCGAAGATCTGTTCCAATTATGTGGTAATCAGGTGCATGTAAATCTGGTCCTATTATTTTGATTTCACTCTCTATATAATAATAATCAACAATTAATAAAAATTAAAAATAATAACATACCAATAGTCATCACTCATCAATAATATACCTTGTGGGTTAATGGTCTGTAATAAAATTTTATTCTTTTTGATTAAAAAACATTTTTTGGACGTGACTGAAGCAAAATCTATTTCAATATAATTATTTACTGTTATTCCACTATTTTTTAGTCTCCAGTAGAGAGTATCAAACCCAGCACCAAGATTTATGATTTGACAGTTTGATCCAGTTTTCTACAGAAATATGATAAAATTTTTAATATTAAGATTTAACAATCAAATAACATGCACTATTATACTATGTAGTTGATCAGCATTTTTTGGAAGTACCTTGAGAAATTTGTTCATAAACATGGCAACACCTTTGGTACGAGCGTAATACCCTCGATTAATCTCTGGCGTTTTACGTTCATAGCCGGTAACAAAATACTGAATGAAATCGTCTTGCCAATAGCCCATCTTCACAGCTGAATACTTGCACTTTGTCGCATCGCAGTTGGTTGCTTGCACACCATCATTGAAAGACATACCTTTATTTCAGTAGATTATCAATTTATTAATTTACATATGTTACTGGAACTTAAATGTTATTATTTTGCAACAGCAATAGGATACAAGCACATCATGGAAAAACGGATTCAGAATCTATTCAATTAGTATCATACAATTGTATTGTAGAACTTTTGACATAAAATGTCTGTCTGATTATTGAAAATCGAAATAAATTTTATAGATAATCAAATCTATGAGTAACAGATCAACACTAAATTCCACAATTCAATCTATTTTCTATTTGAGTTTACTCATAGAAAATATAATAAGTATTAATTCCAAAGTTTGACTATACTCAGTAGAGCATACTAGTCCGGTCCCCGACTCCCAAAGTCCCAAATAATAAGTATCAGTGCTCCGAAGTTGCACACGCCATATTTAAATACACACTTTATCTGTTATCAGCACGTTTATGAACAACAATGTATCTTTAATCTTGGTTATCAGTATTCAATCACAGAAATTCTGTGATTCAATCAAGGTGGATAGATATATATAACCACTGGATTCGATGTTACTGTTATTATCTATAGGAAAATTCATACCACAGAACAAGCTAACAGGACGTGTATCAATATGACATGCCATCACCATAGGCGGATTATAGTATAGAATTAGAATGATGTAGACTGATAATTTATCTGTAGCTGCAAAGTGTGAATCGCGAATTAAGAAATTTAGTATTCATGACCTTCGTAGAACACTAGAACGTGATAGAATTACTATCACAGAATGAATAATATATTATCACTTTCGCAGTTTCACTGATTATTGTATGGACCCACAGTCCACAATGCCATAATATTATCCACCACGATTTAAGATAAAAATAAACTATTTTAATTAGCTTATAATACATATATAGGTAAAAATATGTATTTAAGTATGATATCTTAAGTCGTGTTGTACGTTGAAACTCGACACCAAATACTATAAATGGTAATCTACTGCATTTGCTGATAATTATTCAATAGATTTTGTTTTATATATAGTAATATTAAATATAGTACTTAAGTTAAGGCTCTAAATAGTAGAAAAGTTCTTAAAGAGCCCTACTGACTTCAGTAAACAATAAACTTTTATTCTTTATATCTATGGTAATAGCGCAGAATAGATTAAAATATCTATTTGGTGATAATATTATGGATAGTTTAATTTTCATTAGATTGAGGAATATAAGTACAGTACTGATATATAAATATTAATCAAATAACAAATTTAAAGCTATTTAATATTTGCCATTTGGCTAATTAAATGAGAAAAATCCGATTTATCATAATCTATTCTGTCAGTACCAATTAATTTAATTAATAATTATTGTAAATACTGGGTAGTGGGGGAGGTCATAGTTGAATAATAATATATTGTTTATTTTAACATTAATTACACTTGGAAGTATAAATTACACTTTCATATTCTACTGTAGTTAATACTCTATTAGCGAATGGCGATTATTATTTTGTTACAATGTTACCTTGAACAACTTGTTCAAAACAAGTAGTTTTATAATCGCATAATGTTGATAAGATAAAGTGGCACAGAATATTATAATAACTTACAATTTATAACCAATAAGTAGTCAGACAACAGACATTCAGTACTTATATTGCACAACTGCAGTCTTGCACTCTGCAACATCTGCAATTGCAGTGTATTTATAATTGTTAAGATAAAGGAGCAGTAGACATTTTTTCTGTTGTAAGTTTAAATCAGATTTTTTTTATTTTAAATTTTGATTTGTTTGTTGATCATTTAAAGTTGTAGCTTCCATACCAACTCCTTCACAATGGTACAAGCGTGGTACATGGCAGAAAATTGGAGCGGTGATCAACGTGACGAACATCATATGCAGCCGCCTGAGTTTATTGACCTGGATACCTTATTTAAACTTACCTTAGTGGAACATTTCAAAGTATATACGATGTACCTAAATAATTAGTCAATATTCTGAAAATCATTTTAATGACTTCCCAATAGATTACTATCATTAGATATTTACTATGTAAGCAGTGGCGGGTCAAAAGGCCCAATTTTGACACAGCTGCTTCAAATTTTTAAATAGGTGGTACCTTACAGTGGTGTCAAAGTTTATGCTAGGTCCAGCCACAGCCCCATTTTATTTACATCATCATAACTTTGTTAAAAGTAAATAATGTGTATAATAAGAGTAAATTGTGGGGTGGAGGTGATGGTAAATGTATAAATACTAAATTGCGTCATTTAAAATTTAAGTTCAATCCGTCACTGTATTACTAAATTTTGATCTCTTACAATAAACTAATTTTTATGATTATTACTTTTATACATTATGAATATAATTGTACAGTCACTAGAATAATAGGTAATAGCATAATACCTACTACCCAAGTACATTAACTTTTTAGTATTTAATTTAATTTGAAATTACAATTTATATATTTATATAATTAAAAACTGTTTGTATTTTATTTTGAAGTTGAAGTTGGTATATGATTAAAAGTTAAAACAGTTTCAGTACTGATAATGGTATAATATAATGATTGTCACTGTAATATTATTTAATTCACTATATGTCTAAGTGTCTACTATAGACATTAAACTTTTTAAATTGTTTTACGCTAAATGAACATTGAAAAGTTTAAAATTTATCTATATTAAATTATCAAATATTCAAATTATAATGATAAGTAATACAATTTAGTACCAGAGATTAGTGTTTTACAATATTATCAGGATAAAACTTAAAATTATTATAATATATTAAAATTAATATTGCAGTTGTTTTTGCAATTGATTAAAAATTTAAGGTTAGGTTAAAATTTAAAGTGTGATGATAATTACACTAAAAATTAATTAAAGTTTTTTTTAACATTTTTAATTGTTTGCAGGTTAACGAATCAGATCCTACTAATGATAAACTATTAAATTCCATTAAAAAGGATCGAGGTTACTCTTATGAGGATGAAATAACATGTTCTAAAGAATGCTTACCAAACTATGAAAGTAAAGTAAGTACATAGTGTAAATTGTTAAATAAATAAAATTATATGTACATGAAAAATTAATTTAATTGAATCATGTAAATCATATTATTTAATATCAATTATTTTCTTTTATATAGGACATAAATAATATTAAAAAAATTTTTTTTAGTTAAAAATATTTTTTGAGGAGCACTTACATACAGATGAAGAAATTCGATTGGTTTTGGAAGGCTCAGGCTACTTTGATGTTAGAGATGGTATAAATGATAGATGGATACGTATTAAAGTCCAACCTGGTGATTTGTTAATAATTCCAAAGGGAATTTATCATCGTTTTACATTGGATACTAATGTATGTATAATATATAAACATTGAAAGTTGGATATGATATACTAGGGTTCATATAAGTTAATGCCCTAAATATATTTCCCTATTCAAGAGATCTGGCTACAGAACTTGGCTATAGTACTGTTTTTATTTTTTTTATGATCTAAAATCATGAAATCTTAAATACTTGTCTAAAAAGTCTTTCTTAAAATAAGCGAAATAAGTTTTTTATCTGTTAAGTATGTTTACTTATATTTGAACACGTTTTCTGTGTTACTTAAAATGTCAAATAAACATTTTTTTCCTAATTATTTTGGATGATGCTTGTGCGTCAGTATTTCATAAAATACATGTTGCTACAAATAAAATACTTTTTGATAAATCAAGAATACAAATTATTTTTAATTTTAAAAATGTAAGTAATACATATAATAATTTTTATTTTTATTTTCTAGAACTTTATCAAAGCTAAAAGATTCTTTGTTGGAGAACCAGTCTGGACACCGCATAATAGACCAGCTGATGATATGGATTGCAGAAAAGAATATTTGAACCAAATAATGTCTTGTTAAATAAAAAAAAATATATATATATATATATAAAGTTATTGTAATGTCAATTATTTAATTTCCATATTATTTTATTAAATATTTTACATCTATATAATTAAAACATTTTAAGTTTTTAAAAAAAAATCATGTTTATTATAGTTAAGGGTAAACAATTTGGAATATATTATTAAATTGATTGATATATGACATTTTCTTGACATTTTAGGGCTTTTTACCTTCTCATTGACACTAAATAATATTATTTTACTCTCAAAATATATGTTATTATTACATCAAAACATTTTATTTATTTAGTATAGTTTTTAGCTCCTCAATAAAACTAATTTATTCCATTTATTTTAATTCAATAAATTAGTAAAATATTATCATACAACACCTAATTAAAATAGGTGCACTTATAACAGAAACATATATTTATAATTTTAATATTGCTATATTATACTATTAGTTATAATTTAAAAATTACAATTTTATTATATTATTTATTAATGAATGATATTAATGCTTAATTTGTTTTTAATATTTTGCTAATAGGAGCCTTGAGTTTTATTTTTACTCTCCGGTCTATCAAAACCCGTGTTTAATATGAATCAAGAATATTTGGACATAATATAGAGTTTTTCTGATATATTTTTTACAACATTTTTAATCTCCATATTATATGTTGTATTCGACTAACACACGATTATGGTATCAGTAATACATTATAGTAGGTACTAAATGTATATTATTATTTATTATATAATAATTATTTTATTAAAATTTATAATAATATACTCTTTTTCAATATTATATATAGATATATACCTACAGTATCTAAATAAATTCAAAGTATTACAGCTTTTAATAGTATAGAAATTATTTTGATGGGATTGTGGTATTTCATTTGGTGGAAAAAAAATGTGGAAATTCATGAGGCATATTTTATGCATGTATAAAAGTATGTATAAATATACTTTGACACCACTTACCCACAATTACAATGTAAATTAACTTAATTTTTAAATTCCCACATACAAATCAACCATCCAATACAAACAAAAAATGTACATGATGTTATATTATATTTAAATTCATAAAAATGTACCATCTTTTAAGTTCCACCCTGGGATAGAAGAGAATTGCCCACCTTGGTTTGCCCTTAATATGAAACTGATATAGGTAGGTACCTGAACTTATTTAGAGATAAGCCATCAGGCAATTGTATATTCATGACCTTAAGAAGATGAGTGGCAATTATAACGGTTGAAAAAATAATAAAATAGTAAAAGTAAGAAAATTAATGAACCCGGTGGCTAACCAGCAATAGCCGCTATATTATGCAGTTTAGTTACTCGCAAAATCTATATATGTATTTTTAGTCTTTACGAGCTTTTTATTTATACTTTATTATTATTTTTTTTCTTTTTTGTAAAAGATACTTAGTTGACAAGCTGTCATAGTTAACACAGGTAAAAAAGTTGACAAAGATCCAAAAGCGCGTTATTTTTTCAATATATTCCTACATACCTGCAGCAGCTTGTTACTTGTATACCGTCATCCTATGCACAGTATTTAAGGCGAACTTGTCAGTTGTCACTATACCTATTTATTTTTGAATTTGCGTGTTTTGTCTATTCTTTTTTTATTTTAGCACGAATTTAACTACTACAGCATTACTAGCTCAACCAGTGCGCTATCCTTATGATCTTATCGGTGTAATAAACAAACAATAGGTATTATAGGTCTTAAAAAATATGTAATTATAGGTACGAATTGCATCCAGTGGTGTGTTACAGGGTAGGCCAAACTAGGCCCGGGCCTGCCAAATTTTTATTTTACCGGTTAGATTTTTTTTTTATCACATGTAAAAATGTATTACCTAATTAAAATACAAAAGATATGGTCGAATAGCAATGATGGGTATAATAAAAACATATATTTACTTGAAGTCTTTAATAGATACAGAACGCCTTATTAGTTATTTATAATACAGCAATATTATCAATTGTAAGAGAATTAAGTATTCTGTTGATAAATAATCCTAGTAGAGTGATTGATGAGTTTGCAAAAGCAAAAAATAGACGAATGTTTTTTCCTTTTTAAATTTTACTAAGTATTATTTTATAATTTTGATAAATGTTTTAAGTCGTTTTCTATAAAAAGTCTTCAAAGAATAGACTGAAGTTTTATTTTATGCCTATGATTCTTTTTTTAATAGGCAATATTATATATTACAATAATCTGTTGACTGTTGGTACTGTTATATGTTACGACTAAGGATTTGTTAATATTAATTGAACAATAGTATATTAGAATTTAATTAATATTGATCTAAATTATTTGCTTTTTAAATATACCTCTAATAAAAAAAAAAAATTCTAGCTAAAATAAAAAATTAAAAATCATTCCTTATATGCTAAGTCAAATTTAACATATGTAGTACTGATCAAACTACAGAACATAATTGACCTACACGTATATTTTGTACTGGACACGCCACTGATTCCATCTAAGATACCTTCTCCATAGCACATGGGCGTCAGTAAGTCAAAATTCTGGGATAGCAAAAAATGATTAGCTACCCACAAAAAAATTCCATTTAGTTTATTTTCTTTGCTCGCCATAATATTCGTAAATCCATATTCAATACTTGATATTCAAATATAGTTAATTTCATATTTTTTATTTTCAAATTTAAATACAATCAGTAGATGCATTTTGACATTTCGTATAGAACTTCACGTTAAGGCAAGTATCTACTCGTTTCAATTATTCTATTATACTTATTACAGCTTTATTAAAAATAATTCAAACTGTTCCTATATAATATATATCATATTACTACTCAATACATAATTTATCGCTTTTTTAAGTATGTAAAAATTAAAATTGAGAGAAATACAGTAACTATAAAACACAATCCTTCCTTTATATACGGTACATAACACTACGACAGTGGTGCAGGCTAAAATATCGGCAGGAGAGTGGACATGATTTTAGTCCAAAAAAGCGATTCGAAGAAACTGAAAACTAACCTTTTTTTGTGGATAAAAACATTAATTTAGGTGTTTACTTACCTAAATAGCCAATAGGTACCTACTTACCTAAATAGATAACCAAGATACGGAACTTTTAAACTTCCATACTTTAAAAACTGTATCAAGTCAATATAGTGAATACAGTTTTTTGCTTTTAATAAGTAAGCTATAATATAATAGATTAGAAGATACCTATAGTGTAATATAATAGGAAATTTCACGAACAAAAATAAATCTAAAAATAATAATTCGTCATATAAAAACGAATTGAAGCCAAGTACTCATCAATAGGTATTCATTTAAAAACACATAACACACTAATAGAGGTAAAAATTATTGTGATATATCATTAGATGGGTAATAGGTACCTCAGTACCTACAGGCTATATCAGAGGTATTTAAACTGCACGCCGCGGCTACCAGGGCAGGAGTTGGCGAAGAGAACCGAGTTAAAGAATAGGAAATCAAAATTAATATATTATAATTTATCATATATATTATTTATAATCATTATAGCGATTTTAGAATTTTACATTTTAGATTTTTTTTGTATACATCTTACGATAAATAAATAAATTTACATACATATAACCATTATTTTTTTTGTCATTTATAATTTGGGTGCTTTCAAAATATTGCGAAGACACAAAGTAGCCGTAGGATGAAAAAGGTTAAATACCTTTAGGCTATATTATGTTCAATTTATCCAAAATCTCATCACCTATAAAATATTTATGTATACCTAGTTACGTCTCTGGTACCTAACTATTTATAGTGTCTTAGTAACTGTACGTTTGTATAGTCTGTATACACATAGATTATACAACTATTGGTAAACTGTAATAATATTTTATGAACACAAAAAAGTAAGTTTTATATCAAAATGCTCAGAAAAAAATCTATTGCCTACGTACTTTTGTTATTTCAGATTCATGTCTATTAAGAATATTATGATTAAAACGATGTTATAACTGTAAATTACAGTGGCAATCACATAATTGGTCTTTACTCCTTGCAAACAAGTAAGTATTAATGTAGATTTATATTAATACCGTAACTTGTAAAGATTTACTTTGGATTTTGAACGTAACAAATTATTTTGTTATTTTAAAAAGCTGTACATTTTTATAGCTGCAACATAGTCATAGAAGCAAAATCATTTACAGTACACCTCTTCAATATTTAAGCCACTAAAATATATTTCGCTAACTCGCACACTTACTGACTTTAGATAATTTATTTCTGTTTCGAAAAGTCTGAGGACAAAAAGTCCATTTTAAAAAAAATCCAAAATACAAAATATTCTATTCAAAAATTTAAATTTAAAAAATGTAACTAATTTTTTTATACAATATTATATTTGATTACCATTTCTTATACCTACCTTTAGTTTACAAATAAAATTAAATGTATATTATAGCTTAATATTATGTAGATCTATTATCTATACAATAATCGTAATAATAAATAATAATATTGATTATTGCCTGTAAGTATAATTTTATAGTAGATAAACTGTAGACATATAGCCGTGATAAACATCAGAAGATACTTATAACCACGTACCCAACTAATGGATTTCTGTTGTATTTTTGTACTTGACAATTATAATTTTATAGGTATAAGAATTAATTATCAAATAAAATATTAAATAAGAAAATAAAAATATATTTTAATAAATAATAATTTATAATTTCTGTCTTTTAATATGACAATAAAAATGTTCTTGGACTTTTTGTCAACGATGTAAAATTGAGTCTACACTTTTTTTCCGACTTTTTTCAATGTACTTTTATAATGCCCTCGGATTTTTTGACCGATTATCTTTTGTTTCATATACCACATTTGATTGTGTTATTGCATAAAACAAACAATTAAGTATTAACAACGTTGTGGAAGTCCGTAAAATACTCGTATTTTTATATTTTATAATAAAGGCTTCCATACCTATGCAGTTTATTTGTTTAGGTTAATCAACTATCAAAAACATAATCTATTCTAAGTATTTAGAAATAGGTATCTATTCATTGAATAAGACCCATTCATTTGGGCTTATTTACGTATAAATTATTATTAGTTATAGTTTGCTAAAATATGAGTGTAAAATTCACGTAGGTTCGTTTAATTAATTTATGAACGTATATTAACGATGGGAGGCAATAGAAAAATGGATTCTCTAATGAAGTGTTATGATGAAATGAAGAATACTCTCGATTTGGTCAATCAAAATAATGACCAAATTACCATTAAATATATGAAAAATGTTATTAGATATGAAAATACATTAAAAGGTAAGTCTATAATATTGTACAGTAGAATTCATATTACTTTTATCCCATTCAAATATTCAATAGGTATTAAACTTTTTCAATTTTTTTTGTTAAACATTTGTTTGACATTTTGTTATGGAACGAAGAATTATTTTTTCTCCTGAGTAAAAATAAATAATCACTTATTATAGTACTACCAATATTTTTAGACTCAATTATTTTTGTGTAGGTAATAGATTAGTTATTTTCTTTAGTGAACAGTAATTAAAATAATCTAAAAAAAAACTTCATCTAGGTACTTTCTGTTGTCTAGTATCTACTAGATACTATACACACTATACAGTAGGTACACAACAAGTGATAATACCAATATAATAGATTTACATCATATTTAGTTTTATAAGAAATTATCTTCAAAAAAATAAGTACCAATACTATATATAGGTACAGAAATTATCTCGTTAATTAATGCTAATAGGTTTACAATTTTTCTCTACTGAATGCAAAACTGTTACGAAATAATTGGAGCTATCGACTATTACAGAACACATCGTTTGAACAAAATAAAAAAAATGTATGAAAAATACCAAGAAATGTCAATAAATTGTTAATTTTTGTAATTTTCAAGATAAAGAGTAATGTACCTACCCGTCTTACTTTCGAATGTTCATATAGCATTTAAAGTGAATTTGGATATGAAATGAGTTTATTAAAATTTATCTGCATTAATAATCCTTCTAAAATTGTATTTAGTTAGGTAGGTATGTAGGTACCTATTTATATGATATATATGTTAAGGGAAATGTTAACAATTTAGGAAATAACATTGCCTGATATCGTTAAGAAATAATAACATGTAAACTGGACAATAATACAATTTCCTTCTCTTATTAGAAATTGTCATAATTTCCGTTCACATATTATACCTAATCTGGTTATCTATTTTACAAAAGATACTTATTATTTCAAAAAGTATTAATGTCTTTGAAGATATTTTTATTACATGGTTTCAAGTCTTTACAAAACAAAAGTAAATAATGAGTATCTTACATTAAATGGATCATTTGGTATTTTTATATATAATATATCTTATATTCTGACACTCGTCGATTGTTGATTGACTCCACTACTCTAATCCTCTCATAAAAATTAAAAGTGTTTGTATAAAAATGCTTTTATTATAAGCATAAATAATTTTCACTTAACTATATAGAACTGAACAATCTACAACAAGAAAATAAAAAATTAGAAGAATATATTTCAGAAATAAAAAACTATACTGAGATGATTGAGAAAACCAAACAAGAAAATTATTATTTACAAATAATTTACGAAAAAAATGTTTCAACAATATCCAGCAAGTTTATTAAGTCCATACATTTTTTTTAAAATTTTAATATTAATCATATCATACTTTTTTTAGAGCTTAGAGAAGAAATGTTTAACAGTAATCAAATACCGTTTGATAAATTATTATCCTTGGATGTAGATGATGACTTTTTGGGATTTGATTCAGTTTCAGTATCGAAAGCTGTACCTATCTATATCTATAGTTTATTATTATTTTGATTTTCAAATATTTATGTAAAAATAAAGTTTTAAAATATGCCATTTATAGGAAATGCAAATAGATCCTCAATATGAATCTTATGGAAATCTTTATCATAAAATACAAAAAGATTCTATGGACTTCCGCAACACTGTTACTTCTTTATTTGATGCAATGAAACAGACAAATGTGGTAATTGAAACAGAAATAGACTATCTAAAGTCAGTAAGTGTTTTAATGTCGACGCTATTTAGTAAGGGACGGGGTTTAAATCTTGAAATGTCGTTTAATGTCAATGTTTTTGTCACACCTACGGCTGTAAAGAATACGGTTTTTGAAAAGTAGGTAACAAAAGAGCATGACGTAGCTAAGTACATAATTGCATTCAAATTCAAACTATGTAGATATATACATAATCGTTTAATACTGATAAATCATTAATATATACAAAAAAAGTTCTAAATTCTAATGAAATCGGAAATACAAAAATCTAATTGATCTTGTTGTATATAATAATTGTTTGATATTATTTTAGAAATTTTTTTAATAACTATGTAAATGAAAAAATAGTGTTTCATTGTTCATTAAAATAATTTATAAGTAAATTCATATGGATATTATATATACTTAAAATCTATTGATCTATTGTAAAAGTTGTAGGTTAGTTTGTAGTTATTTTTATTCAGGCATATATTTCTATTCTCTTATATAAAGTTATTACCTAATTCATAAAGTTTTGCATGATATGAATATTGGAACTGTTTAATTTAAATTTACATTTTTTTATATAAATAAAATTTAATTAAAATACTTTTTACGGATTTGTTTCGTATAAATTGTTGTTTTAGTATAACATTTTTCCATCATAAACCAAATGCTCGTTATTATTTTTATATATTATTATATATACAACCCTAAAATTTACACTTTAACGATGTACAGGAAAACTGAATTTAATATTTTTGGAGGGAGAGGTTACGAATTAGCAAACACGAACATGAACCATACCTCGTCTATTTTCCCTAATAATTATAAGAAAGAAAATGTTACTGAATATGGGATGTATTTTATTATTTTCTCCAGGTGTAAAAATCCATAGATCAGGCTCTGTTTATATCTACACACTAATATTCTACGCCGATGTGTCCGCTTTTTTTAAATTTACCTTTGGCAATTTGACAGTTGAATATTCCGTTCTAATATATTCAAATTCAGCGTAGCCGACAGGATGGATTCATATCGTAATTCACAGCTATCATACTTTAATATTATAGTTGTGGTTCACGATGATGATGTGAATAATTAACGTAACAACGTTTTATACTTAAGAGTTTGTTCACGTATAATGATTACGTAGCTAAATGATTTATTTTTTGAATTGAGATAATATAATAATATAATATTATACTTATTATTATTGTAAAAAATTGAATTTAAAATTCTCATTTCCATTTTTTCATAAATATTACAAAGATGATTGAGTTTCAAATTCCATTTGTGTGTTAATGGAAGATAAAATATATCATAGACTCAAAAAGTACAAACTAGTTTATATTTTATTGGTCCTGCTATAAAGTATATCTTAATAATTAATATATATAGTTAAAAATATATTTTTTATCATAAAAAGGTTACCAGCCAAACAATTGAAACAGTCGAAGTAATAAAAAAACTATTAAATAGAATTTTGCAAAATGACCAAAAAGCCGTACAAGAAGTAATATAAATAATAAAAACATAGAAATTATATAAACGATACTTATTTGATTATAAATATTTTACAGATAGTAAAAAAACAACGCATTTTGGGACGAATCAAACTGGAAAGTTCTTGTCATTTAGCTGTATTAAAGTTAGAGTTGAAGTCACTGGGAAATCGTGAGAAAATCAAAATACCTACGTACACATACAATAATTATTCTTCTTGGTACTTGAAAAAACTTAACGTTCAACGTTTATTTCGTATATGGAGCAATATGATCATCAAAACTATCAATATGTCCATAAAAAAAACTAATAACTAAATTTTAATATTATTATTTTACCTGACTTAATTTAGTTCTTTAAATAGTTTCATATAGTTCTTGAAGAAAAATATATATAATTTACATAAACATTATAAAATATAAACATATGAGAATTGTATTCAATTATTTATGACAAAACGAATAAAGTATACTTGTTGATAAAAATACATTTATTTTTATTTTTCAATGTGTTTATATACCTAGTTGTTTAATTCATCAGCAGAAAATTGTAATTGAAATTAATATATTATTCAAAGCAGTTTTCATCGCAATCGATTTGGTTTTTTTTTGGTGTATTTCAAAAATGAATAATCTATAATGTATAGATACTTGTATTTTTCACCAATATATTAGCATTTTTTGTATATGAAACATTTTCAAAATATTTTTTACTTTTTTTGAGTAATAAATAGATATTTTTAATTTTCAATTTTTTAAAAATGTTTATTTTATAATTATTGTTTTTCTCTGGAATAAAATGCTTGAAATTCACGAAAATGTGTAAAACACATTGACGTTAGAAACTTATAACATTTTTAATTTGCATAGTTATAAGACTTGAAAATGTAATAAAAGTTTCGCCATAAGTAATTATTTATGGTGAACCTTTTATTTAGTTTATATCGAAAAAAATCTTAAAAATGTATAAACTCTATTTTATTTTTTATAGTAATTTAAAGTTCAAATTTAGTCGAAATTAGATATATAATTTAAGAGTTATAACAATATGGGTTATTTTATTGTAAATCAAAAATAATTTTTTTGGTGGGATTTGAAACTTTTACGTATATTATAAATACCATGACTTTTTCAAAACATTTAGATTAATTTAAAAATTCCTAATATTGTTCTTAATAATTGGCAAAAACAATAAAAAAATCGTCCAAATTTGCAACCACATAAAATGTTTTATTTTCATATCTAATATTTGAAAATTTAGTACAAGACTCTTCATATATTTATCAGCATGTAGTAATAAAAAAGTTAACGTAAAGTCACGTTCATTTTTTATGAGCGTTTAAAGTTCAAATGTTTAAGATATTGAATATTTATCAAATGTTAACATATTAATATTTTCTATACAACATATTTCACAGTATAGTTTTTAAAATATTTTGACTCTTTTTAATCTATTTATAGACGTTTTGACGTTTTTATTTTTTTTAAGATTTTTTTCTGTTTATATTAATAAACTTTATTTTACTTGGTCAAAAACTTGAAAATTGAATACAAGGTTCATCATAAGTGGTGATTTTAGATATTTAATAATATTAAAGATACATAGACACAATTTTTTTTATCAGCATTTTAATTTTCAATTTTTATAAAAATAGTCCAATTTCCGAAAATGTACAAATAATTTTCTAGTTAAAAATTTATAAAATGAATTGATTGATTAAATTTATACTTAGATGATAAAATAATCAAGTCAAAACTCTATTTTCAGGCTTGATGACGACAATAATTTGTTGGTCTATTTACTAAAATATTTAAAATTATTCATCAACTCAGATTGACATTAAATTAATAGACAATTGACTTATTATTAGATGTATTTAATTTATTAAATTTTCCTATAGTGTAAGGTTGGGCATCCTTCTAGTCCAGATTACCTGTTGTGTATGCACGTTTATGATTTAAAAAAAAAAAATTAAGTTTGAGATTTGGACTAGAAATTGATTAACTATATTTATCGGAGGTGATACAAATACAAGAAGTACAATCACTACTTAAAATTGGAGGAAATTCAAGTGAATGATAATTTTGAAATCAGGAGGTAATTCCAGTTACCTTTTTAAAAAATAATTCACGGGAGGCAATTGTGTGCGCCCCTTAAGATTACTGAAAATTACTGGATTGGTGAAGTTTTGAGTCCTATTTATTTCATTCACACTTGTTATGCGGTTAAAATTGTTATTGTATAATGCAGAGATTCCGAAATTGTGGGTCGCAATTATGTGTTTAGTGGGGAAGTTTTGAATTTAAATTAATTTTTTTTTTTAATATAAAATATTATTTTTTATTTACAGTACTTATTTTTTGAGTAACTATATTGTATATTAATTATTACTTTGGTATAGATGCAGTTTAGTTCCCATAATATTATTATTGAATTGTTTTATTATTATCCGCGACGATTATGAGTGAACCAGTGACATGTCACTATAACGCTTCTATACTAAAGTTTATTACAACGATAGCAATCAACAATGGAACCAAAAAAAGGTAGTATAGTATAATAGTTGTGGGTCGTTAAAATTCAAAAATTTTCAAAAACGTGTCATTCCGTAAACAGTTTGGGAGGCTGCAATTTAATGGTAACGTTGCATATTATATAATTATGCGAAATCGTGTGTGTATAATATCAATTGCTATTAAAATCTTCGCAAATTTGCGGAATTGTTCTCCACCGGTTTGGGCAATTCTGGCATAATGTATATTATAAAAGGTATACAGTTATAAAATATGTTATTATTATTGTACATTTGAATCTTAATTTCTAGTATAATATATATTATGTATTTAAACATAATATATAATAATCTTAAATGTTATACATTATTGTTTTGATCAATAGTAAGGTATATGGCACAATTATATTGTTGGGTTTAATATCAACATATTACATTATGTTATGACTTATGCAATTCCGTGGCGTAATAATGTGAAAATTATTACAAATATCCTATACAATTCTGAAAAATATTATTTGTCATCATGTATAACAAATTTATATCTGTACACATAGGAGAAGATATCCTGCCTGACTAATCAATGTATAGCCAAAACTATGACAGTTATAGAGACTTGAAATGTTCATGGTACTTTCGTATCACAGTGTATAGGGGTGGACCAAGAAAAGATTTTTAAAAATTTGCATTTTAAAGATGGACTTACAGATGGATTTTGTTTCAGATTTTTGAAAATTTAAACACTTTTAAAAATCTTATAGTCAAATACCTATAAATACAATAATTATAATGATTACTTTTACAATTTTCAATCATGATTTGCTTTCTTAATTCTGGACCTGTTTTTGATGTAAACACTTAAAGAAGAATAGGTAAATTCTAAATAGGCAATTTTGGACGATATTCGATTTACATCAACTTTTAATCATTCGTCGAGTCTGTCTCCAGTTTTATGTGTTGACGTAAAAAATTTATCGTCCACAAATAATAAGTGGGAAATCATAAAATTAATCGTTGTACCTAATTGTGTTTGTATTATATATTTAAACTGAAAACGTAGTAGAAAGATATATTAATTTTAACCTGGGCGAAGCAGATAATACAGCTAGTTAATTTTAAAATTGTAGTTTACTCATGTTGTATATTATTTACTTTGCACGAAAATAAAATCAATTAAACTACCTATCTCTAAGAAAATAAATTTATCATTATTAACAGCAATAATAATCGAAAAGTAATTTTCCAATGTACAAAATATCAAATGAATAGGTGCCTAATTGTTCGATGTATTAAAATATATGTCATTATACATTTAGATATTTAAATATATACTTAGGTATTAAATTTAAAAAAAATATTTAATATCATAGGTAGGTATAATAATTGTTATTTATGTTATCATAATAATAAAAGAAAATGTCGTATTGATACTATAACGCCTATACAGACGTGAGCGCTGCGTAAAGCGCATGGCTTTGCCAGACTTCGTCGGGAGGAAACTAAAGGCCGCAAGTCTGTTGGCGGCGATAAAGCTCCCCAATATCAAAATATATTGCTTACGGTACACTTCACCTGAGCGAGTGATCCAAATTTGCTGCTATTATAAAAATCTAAAGAAGGCGTAAGTAAAAAATTCAATAAAACATTGTACTTATCAACTATATTTATTTCGATTTTTAATACTCTTCAGTACATTTTACTCAGAATTAATTTATATAATTTGGATGATTAATATTGATGACAGTTTAACCATGTCTAGAATTAATATTATATAGTTACGTCGTAAAGAATTTTTCTTTGATAACTGTAAAGTATTTAAAGGAAATGAGTTCGTATTTTTTTAAAATTAAATTTTAAATGTTAATGTTTTTAAATACAATTAAATTAAATTTCATATAAATTCTAATATTTTACTTATTATAAAGAAAGGGCTATAATTTAAATATTAATTTACAGTAAAATATGACCATAGTAATTCATAATTTAAACCTATTAATAAAAAAAATAGTGAAAAAACTTTTCATTGTTTCAGTTACTAATTTTGCATATAAAAAATTCATCAAAAATCTATACATTTTGACCACTATAGAATCTAATAATAAAATATAATTATAATTTATTTTTCTTTATTATTTTACTCTCGTTAATCATTAATGTTACCATAGTGATTTTAATTTTTCATTTTATTTATAATAAAGATAAACATAAAGGACCTAATATACCATATTTTAGTAATTCAAAACTTTTCTAAGAAACTAACAAATGCTGATCCTTTTTTAGCAAGTAAGTTTAACTAGGTAGTTTAATGATCATTTGTAAGTGCTCAAAATATGAATAAAATATAAATAAATATTATAATAAATGTATTATTAATCAAATATTTAAAAATAAATTCAAAATAATTTTTATAGTAAAATAGTTTTATTGACAATTATTTTGATTAAGAATTAGAAAAATAAAATTTGCAGAGTATAAATAAAAATTTTAAATAATTAACTATACTTTAGGTATATTAAACTAAGAAATTATAGATCATGTATGATTTAAAACCGTATAAATCAATATTTTAGTACTTTTATTAGATTGGTTTATAAAACTTGAATATTATACGTCACAATTTTAATAAAATAATAATGGTAATAAATATTTCTTCAAACAAAATTTTTTGGACTTTTAATAAATCATTTTTGTTTTATGAATATGAAATAATAAAAATAAAATATTCAGTTTTGACTTTCAAAATTGTATTATATTTTAAAGAAATTAATAAATTATTTTTAATTTAGATTTTTATAAAGATTAGTTTGACACGTATATACAAAGATAGATATTTTCTTAAAAATTAATATTGTTCGTAAAATTGAATAAACGAAACTCAGGAACTACTATGTTTTTAATTTATCAAAAATTTAGATTTTTATCTTTATACTTCAACATGGATCCTGCAGTATTAGCCAAATTGGAAGATGGATGGTGTTCGTTATACTCCTCTGACAGCAAATCTTTGCTAAAGAAATATCTGACAAAAGAGGTACTAGATGACTTAAAGAACAAAAAGACCAATTTTGGATCCACACTTTTGGATTGTGTGCAATCTGGTAAGCCTACGCTCAAAATAATATACAAAACATATAATGTCGCATCATAATTGTGAAATACGTAGATATAATTAAATGGTAAAAAAAGAACAATATTTAATGTTGTTTAATAATCATATCGTAAATTGAAGTTACGATATTAATGTATAGCAATTTAAATGTACAAAAATGGAAAGTTAAATATGTTTATAATTTATTTGTCAAATGCAGAATGATCGTAATATGATAAATATCTACACAAATAATAGTCTGAAGTAAAAATGATATTTTAATCTGTAACTACATGGTATAAATAACTTTAATTTTTATCAAAATACAATGATTTTAAACAATTTTTAAAACTCAATATTATTTTATTAAAATAGTTTTAATTAAAATATATTACATCATAGTTAATATATATTTTTATGCTTTTTGAATAATAAATAAAGAAGTAGGTATTATAAACCAAATTTTAGTCAATTATTTTAAAAAGTAGGGTTTCTAGTTTTATAATATTTAATAATCAAATTGTTTTAAAAATTGCTTAGAATTGTATATAATGTATACTATTATTCACACCAATGCAATTTAAAAGAATTGTTTTAAGTATCATTATTTGATAATTTAAAACATATAATTACATTCAACTATTTCATATTGTAGTTATGATTGCAATGACGAATTGTGTGTTAATTATGTTTATTTTATTATATTAGTTAGGTAACCATTCAAACATGTAACACTTAATGTTTTTAAGACTCTGGTAAAAAAATGTTTTCTATGTTCGATATTATAATATGGCTAACGATTTTAAAATGGACTATTATTTTTGGTTACATTTATTATATTTGAAAGAGTTGTCAATGGACACCCATTCGATAAGTAATGCTGGCTTTTATCTTTATTAAATGTATTACGTATTGTGTGATCTTTACACAGATTGTAAATTTTATTTTTTAATAAAAAAATAAAAATATTTTTCAACTGAATTATAAAATAATCAAAATACGTAGTCTAGTAGTTATTCAAATATGTAAAAAAAAAAATATGTAGATTGTACAACAAATAGATGTATTAGTTTTAATTATTAGTTTAATTTGAATTGCTATAAAAATAATATAATTAATTAATGAAATAGCCTAGTTCACAAATTATCCGTGTTTTTATTTTTTATTGTATAAAAAGCATTTACAGGTTATAGCTTTTAATTAATTTTTTTTACAAATGAGAGTGAATACCTACTAATGGTCGTTTTAAATTAAATTTTATATTTTTTTACGTTTGATGTATTTCAGTCTTTCGATTATATTTAGAACATTTGCTGTCAATCATGTATCCGTTAGACACCGCTTTGGCAACGCCCCTGTCACTAAGAAAAATGAAAAAAAAAATTCAAAATAATATTCTTTTCCACCAATGATTAATGACACAAGTAAATAAATCGCATAACAACGTTTCCATTGTCGGCACTCTCCGAGCACGTATACACATTTTTTTTGTTGTCGGGGATGTCGCGCGTTCAAATGTAGGTCACTGGGAATTCGAGCCAGACTGCTTGACGCCCCCAGGATCAATATCTCGGATTCTGTATTCAGCATCACTATTAACTAAAACCTCCTCCCACCCATTCAAACACTTACCTGCATTAATCTTCAAGGTCAGCAGTAACGGATATGCATTATGTATACATTTCTGATACTTATAAGTTTTAGATAAAGATTACAATAATTTAAAAGCATTGATACAATTTAAGCAGAGATGAATATTGGATATATTAAATTAGCTTAAATAAATCTTTATTTTAAAATGAGTTAAATGCCCAAAACGGGGAAGATGAAGGTATATAACTGTAAAGTAGATGAAATACAAAGTGTACACAGCCAAAATATTTTCTCAGTATCTTTATTTTTTTTTTGTTTTATTTTTTTTTTTTTTGAACTTCAGTACTAGCAAACAGTAGATACGGGTATTAAAAAAATAATAAATATCAAATTATATTTATATAAAATATAATATTTAGGTAAACAATTACTAAAAATAACAAAAATAAATTATTAGAAATAATAATAAATCCTTTATGATGTATAATACATCATAATAAATAATATAATATTAAGTATTATAGAACAAGGTGCCTAAGTATGCTACTTTAACATAACAAAAACAATAATTATACAGATTTAAAAAAAAATGTACAAAAACAAAAATTACTTACATAGTTTAACAATATAATATATTATATATATATATATATATATATATTTATATTATAAATTAGGTTATTTTGTTCATGGTGACAAAGTAATACAAATAGCTTATACTTATAATTAGGTCTAGGATATCTATACATTTACATGTTTTTTTCTTTAGACCAAATTAATTAGGATTCAGCTATGTTCACGGGTTGGTTTATTCTCGATTGAATAATACCTATAATTTTTTTTTGTGCATATTTTTGCATATTTTGAAAAATATATGTATAATGGCATATTAAGTTTTAAGGATATATTAAGAAAAAACAAATTTAAAAATTTAAATCGTATTTATTTAGTCAACAACTATAATTAATAATTATTATTTAATTTGTTGAATTTTCGTTAATATACGATCTAATAATATATGTATTGGCCGGAAACAGAATTACCCATTTTCTAACGACATAAATTTTTCGATATCGTACATTGAATTGGATTGGTTCTACGTTACTACCTACCACGTGTGAGTAATGTATGTATGAACGTTTATGTTTTATAATTTGTGACATTAAAAGACAGTAAGACTTATCTTTATATCTTTTAAATATTTTTAGTATATTACATTTTTTTTCTATATAATTCCATATTTTTGTGAAAAATGTAAAAATGTTAAAAATGTATATTTAAAAATTTTTTTTATTGCATATAAAATTTTAGCCTTACTTATAATAATACATTAAAAAAAAAATGTGAATAAAAATGAGACAGCTTTTTTTTCGAAATTCATATATTATTTTATATTTTTTTAAGTAGATTAATTATCATTATTACTTGATTAAATACACATATATTTAAGGATTTGAAAACCATGATTCGGGAGTTGGTATTTATGCTCCCGACGCTGATGCATACACAGTGTTTGCACCGATATTCGATCCAATCATCGAAGATTATCATAAAGGATTCAAGTCTACGGACAAACATCCCGCAAAAAATTGGGGTGACATGAACACTCTTGGTGACCTGGATCCAGAAGTAATGTTCCACCGACAAACTTAAAGTAAAAAATTCAAAACTTTCGTATTTTATTTGACAGCGCAAGTACATAATTTCTACAAGGGTACGTTGTGGCCGTTCACTGGAAGGCTTTCCATTTAATCCACTGTTGACCGAACAGCAGTACAAGGAGATAGAGAATAAGGTTTCTTGCACGCTCATGGGACTAAGCGGCGAATTGAAAGGAGAGTTTTATCCCTTAACTGGCATGTCTAAAGATGTACAGCAGAAATTAATTGATGACCATTTTTTATTCAAGGAAGGTGACCGATTTTTACAGGTGTGTGTTATTAAATAGGAACATACACAGATTACTGATACTTAGCACTTTTAGTTATAGGAAAATAATATATAGGTACAATAACAGTTATTTACTTAGTAAGTAAATAATACATAATACACTTTTTTAAGTGTAGGTAAAATAAATGTTAAATCTATACACAGTATACTAATGTGATTGATATATATATATATATCAATAGAACTTGTTGTACTCTAATATGTTGATGAAACACAAAAATTAATTTCGTATTAACATTTTTTTTTAAATAAAGAGCTATAAATTACAATCATAATTAAGCGCATTGAATACTATTTATTTATATATCACATTTATGTTGGCATATTGCATAAAGATATCTTATAAATGCTTTTATATTTTGTAAACCTTAAGCAATCATTATTATTTTATATTAAAAGGATATAATATGAAATAATGATTGATCAAGGTATACAAATGAAGACATTTATGAAAAATTTTTATGCTAACGTAAATGTTGAATAAAACAAATAATACTCGACACGACGCGTATTATGATAATCATTTATAACTATATAAATTAAAAAAAATGTTTGATTCAAAATTATTTACAACAATTTGTATTGATATGTAATAATCACAATATTCAATGTATAGATTAAGCATTTATTTTACCGATATTAATAACTTTTGACTTATAAGCAGCTTTTTTTATTTATGTTTGTAGTGGTTGTCACTTTGTTAGTTAATTACTATTTAAAAAAATCAAATTTAAATTAATGTAGCTTATTTTAAAATAAATAAGAAATCGTTATGTATATAGCATTATATTTATTGTTGTATCTAATGTTTGTACATAATATTATAGTTATCGATCATCGATGTTAATAATAAACAATGAAATAACTTAAATTTTGATAATTTAGAATAACTGATTTGTTTCTATATGAAATACAAATTACAACTACCGATTCCAATTTTTAAATAAACTACACATTTCTATTTTTTAATTTTTGTGAAAAGTATTTTGTTAGCTTATTAGTGTTTACTATTAAAAGTATATAATAAACTTAAAGTTATTAGTTAAATATAAATTCAAAAAAATTAAACATTTAATATTTAAAAACACCTACTGAGTAGTTATTAAATATTGACGTATAATAACTATGCTCATACGGCTCTAAAAGTGCATCTTAAACTGCCTATACTTTACTCCTTTAATACGTCTATTTGTAAACCCTGGTTATAATTTATAATTTATAATAATAACATGGATAATCGCATTACAATACGAAATACATTTTTATATTTATTAATATGTGAATTTATTTTGAATACAATATTCATAAAATTTGTGGTTATTCTAACTAATTGTACATAAATAATATCAAACATAATATAATAGGGATAATCCCAGAAATCCGAAACGCATCTGACTGTGTGAATATTTACATATAAATCCCAATGATTATTCATGTATTTATTGTAATACCATTTAAAAATTTAAATGATTTCTCAATGTAATGCAATTATTTAGATTAGACAAATAGTCGTTAATATTAAGGTTCAAAATGAGATGAACTTTGTTACAATAATATACTTTAAAATATGTGTTCTTATAGGGATTTGGAGAAGGGGTAAATGTATAATAGTTTGGTCAACGAATCCTAAACATAAATTGTATTAGTAATACAAAATTAGCAGTTAGCACAAAGGACAATACATTATTTCTAACCCTAACATTTTATAGTTTTTAATTAAAAACCATTCAATTATAAGTATTCATATTTTAAAATACAAAGAAAGCCTGAGAACTATATATTATTGTATTATTACACGAAAGGTAATCTAATATTCATGCAATTTCAAATTAGTAATATTAGTTAGGTATTATTAAATTATATATTTTATTATTATAATTATATTATTAATGTTGAAATAGGCTGCTAACGCTTCGCGATTTTGGCCGACTGGTCGTGGTATATTCCATAACGAGAACAAAACGTTCCTTGTTTGGTGCAATGAAGAAGATCATTTAAGGCTCATATCGATGCAACAAGGCGGAAACTTGGGAGAGGTTATAATTTGTTAAAATATATAATTATGTAGTTACTGAACATGTCAATTATTGTTGACAGGTGTATACAAGGCTTGTAACAGCGGTCAACGATGTGGAAAAAAGACTTCCGTTCTCGCATCATAACCGTTTGGGATTTTTAACATTCTGTCCGACAAACTTAGGGACAACTATCCGTGCATCAGTTCATATTCAGCTGCCCAAATTAGCTGCGGACAAAGCCAAATTGGAAGAAATTGCTGGAAAATATAATTTACAAGTATTAATATTTTTAAATAATTTATTTATAAGTTACGCACATTAGAATAATACTATAGTAATATTGATTGCAACTTGTACTGTTTCGGTTAATTTAGTATCCGAAGCTCAATCAAGAAGGGGGAATATACAATTGTAATTCACCTCAAAATATCACGGCTCCATCCCTCCCACTCCTTACTTATAAAAAGTCAACAGTCATATTTTCAACGATGGATTAATCTTTCAGATATTTGATCTCATTTTTTTATAATAACTATAAAAGTAAAAAAAAAAAAAAAACAATAAATCAACATTTTTTTAAAGTGATTATTTTTTTATTTGAAAATCGATCTATGGTTGTTTGCACTTCTACTGTAATATCTTTATTCCCTATATAAATTTAACAAAGCCACAGTAGGTTTTGTGTCAAAATGGTCTGATATTATCCTTATTACTACTTTTTGGAAACACCAAGAACAACAAATTATCAATATGATATACTATGCTTAACTATTGTAAGTAGTAACTATACAAATTGAAATTTATTACATGCAATAATTTTTTCAATACAATTTTCAAACAAAATATTTGAACAGGGTACCCTCCAGTAGCCAACATGCAAGGACTGGGTGGTTGGTTTTAATATTATTTTCTGTTATTAAGTCAATAATAATTACCTGATTATAAAAAATATTATTACTAACACAATTAATTAAATCTAAGTTAGATAATTGTGATAGATATTCAAAACAATATTTAAACGGTATTTGATGTTTATAGGTTAGAGGCACTCGTGGAGAACATACAGATGCAGAAGGCGGAATCTATGATATTTCAAATAAGAGGAGAATGGGTTTGACTGAATATCAAGCTGTTAAGGAAATGAATGATGGTATAAAAGAGCTCATAAAGATCGAGGAACAGTTGTAAATCTGGATGATCTGACGTCCTAAACACCTATAGGTCTTCAAATTTTAATAAATCTAGTCAAATAAAAATGTAGTTATTGCTTTTTTTTTTACCATCGTTACTTTATTTTGCTAGAGCAAAATATTGTTAACGAGGTTATAAAACTTATATAACGGATAATACGTAATACATCTTAATATTATTATTATATTAGGTATACTAATACAGGTACACATGTAAGAGGATAATATTATAATCACAACAAGCTACTAGATTTTTTTCCATTATTTAAAACTATCATAATACTATATCAAATACCAACTATAAATTTTTTCTTATTTTTTTTTTTTTGTGTTATACTGACTTAATTTCTAGATTATCTTAAATATTAATTCAATTTTAATGGCTTTTAACTATATTATGCAATCTTAAATATAATTAATTTAAATGTACTTACGTCATTTTGAAGCTCATTCATTGATTATGAAGTATTAGGTATATTATATTATGATATACTGTGTTATTGTATGTTTAGTTATTTTAATTGTTAACAAAAATATTGTTGAATATAATAAACGACGATTGAGTTATTTATATTGTTTGTCAATTGTTTCGGGTTATAAATTATCGATTTGAGTGTAAAAATATTAAGATATCTACATATACCGAGTAATTTTAATACATATAAAAATGTTTTATATATGAGATCTTTAAATTTGAGATCATTGATTAATTTTTGCATTTGAAAAAAGTTAATTGGGTAAATTTTCAATCGGAAAACAATACAATTCCATCTACCCAGCTTATACAAACGGTAGCGATAAAAATGTATTTTTTAAAATACTACCAAGGTTGAACTTCTCAAAGTTTTAAAAATAATACATATTGTGCTGTTACATTTTAATATAACTACACAAACAACTAAAAAGTGTTGCGAATCTTACACGGTATAGTTACTATTCGTAAGCGCGTTGCGTGTCCACAATCGTTCTTAATCAACGATCAAGGAATGTAAACACTGATCAACGTTAACTGCAATGTTGTTTATTATTTGATAAACATTAATATAATATTAATAATGTACAAATGTCAACTGTTAAAAGAGAGAGTGGTGTCTTAGGCCTTGGCTATACTTGACAGTATGCCGAGCGCCCGAGCTCTTTCGACGGACTCCATTATTTGTATTTTGGCTATTTGCATACGAGTATATCATGGTGACTGATCTATCTAGGTGGATCGTATCGGATTTCGAAATGGTAGCTATACCTTCTTGCTATTCGACGCAACATATTTGCTTCTGGGGTTATCGAACGATTAAAAACGTTATACCTTTTTGGCCGAACGATTAAAAATACTTAAAAATTAACAAAGAACTTACCGCTGACCAAAAAAAAATAATACGATTGAGAACGAATTTACATACAACGTTGCCATATCATTCTTTTTTTTTTTGGTCAAACGATTGATTTTTAGACACAGTTACAAGCTAATCTTTGTTAGTTTAAAAAAGATCTTTTTTTTTGAATTTTTAAAATTGAAATATAAGTGTAATAGTGAAAAGTTGTATAAATAATAATAATAATAAACATCGTTAAAATAATTTTCTTATATTAATGAAGATATATAAATAAAATAAACAAATAAAATCATTCTAGAAAAAAGTCATTATTATAATCTAATAAAAATATATGAGTCTTATAAACAAAAAATAGGTTTGTAAATATAAATTTAACATACATTTGGAATTAATAGTTATCATTATGTTGACATTTGCACGACGACTGTAACGCCTAACCGTTATTCTCTCGTATCTAAGTTCAATACTTAGATAATAGTGTTAACATTACTTTAGTTTCTAATAATATTCGACGAAATCTCGATTAATTTTACAATAATAATTATAGTTCAATAACAATTGTTAAATTTGGTAATGTGGCATGAGCGATCGTTCTCGATTGTATTTTACCGGCGTCTGGCGGTATCCGAGTTTACGTGTTTTCCCTATGATATGCGTGACTTAAGTTTAATTGTTCTATTAACATTATAGACAACAGTGGCACTGAATCGCCAAAATAAAGGTGTGACAACATTTTAATATAACCACCCATGGGTACAATTCTTAACCCTCCCTCTCCCCCCACAAAAAAAATAATTTGCTATAGTCCCTTAGAAAAGATGTGACCATCGTCACATCTTTATATTGTGTTTGGCGTCACTGATAGACAATGAGTAGTAAGTAGGTTCTCTATCATGCACTCTTGGCATGTTTGTGCCATGAATTTCTATATTATTATTTAATGTCACCTTTCTGTCTGGCGGCTGTTTATACTATATAGATACCTACCTAGGTTCATTGTTTGAACGAGGTTTGACAGACTAATTCGAAAAAATAATAGACTGTTGTAAATATGTAAAAACATATAAGTTTTTAGGATTTTAAGAAAATGGTTGATAACAAAAATATATTTATAAAGTCAGTGTTATGTCTAGTAATAAGTATTTTAACTTAGTAGGTAGGTACTGCAGTTAACTTTTGCGATACTTTGACGGCGAACCATTAGACAAAATTACGTTTCCATAATATTTTCTTAAATATTTTTATAAATAGATATTTTTTGGCGTTTTAATAAAATATTATATTTTTACTTGTGTAAAAAGGATAAATCGAGTATAACAACGGTTGAATACGCACTTATTTATGTTATAACGTTAATTATTGGACAACAATACAGCATGATAAACAATGCTTACAATTTAATAAGTACCTAGCCAGTAATTCAATATTTTGTATGAAACCGATTAATAGTGAGAAAAAGAAAGAATTTAAACAATAAACATAACATATTTTAGAAAAAAGAAAGCATATACACTTTAGATCCCATCATAATATATGGCAATCTATATATTAATATGTCTACAAATTTCATAAATATTATTTTCATGGAGGTACAATTGATAATATCGAATACCCTTGTATTTATTATTAGGGTGCCAGTTATTTTTGAAGTCTTAAAATTCAAGAAGTGCCGCCCAGGAACTTTTTCTATGGGTCTAAAAATAAGATATACAAAATTTGAGCTTTATATAATATGATTAACAGGGCGCGCTCTAAGCTCAAAGTTTAGAGAAAATGTAAACATTTTTAGTTTTTTAAATATTATCTCAAAAGTTTTAGTTTTTTCTAAAAACTTATAAGACACTTTTTTTTATAGAATTTGTTATTTACTAAAAAAAAGGGCTCTTGTTAATTTTTCGTACAGTCAATATTTTTTTGTAAAAACTAAAAAAACTAGACGAAAGTAACATTTTGTGAAAAATTCCAGTTTTTGTTTTTTGCAATTATCTCTCTAAATATTAAAGATACAAAAAAATCGTAAATTACTAAAACTGATCCAATTTATTTTTACTAAAATAAATGTAACTGTACAATTTTGCGTTAAGTTAACTCATTTTGATTAAATTGAGAAAACATAAAAATAACTAGTTTTTCTCAAAAATAAATTTAATAAAAATACTTTTTTTTATTGTATTTAAAAAAATTATACTTATAGTTTTATTATCGAAAAAAGTTTATTTATTTAAGTTCACAAATAGTATAGTTTTATTTTGAATATAACATGATAATTGAAATAAAAGTGATATACCTAGAACTAGGTGCTAATAAGTTTATTTTTAGATTAAAAAAACCTTTTTTATATCGGCAATGTAATCGCGTTATGGATATCATGTAGTACTATTTATAATAGTTTTGTTCTAACCGAGCAACGTTCAGTACGTCAATATTTGTTTTTTACCTCATTATAATTATTATATTAGTTTTAAATAGTTATTAGTTATATTAAAGTATTCATAATGTCATCATCTTGACAAGAAATTTATTTCATTGGACATCATACCCACTAAATAACAGGTAGTAAACTACCATCAAATGGGAATTGTTTACGGGTTATGTTTTATAACATACAAATTGTTGGTTTTAACTTAGACATTAGTGCAAATTTAGTCATTGAAGAGTGTAATATTTTTTGGAAAAAAGCTCGGATTCCAACACAAGAGCCCCATAAATGTAAGTTAAAACTCAAAAAGTTGTACGAATTATGGCAAAATTTATCTAAGAGTATTAATAAAACGAGTGAAGTTTTAATTAATAAGCGATTAGAGTTTTCAAGTTCTATGAATGATTTATTTGATATATCACATCAAAATGCATTAATAATAATGACCGTTGAAGAAGATAAACAGTTTTTAATTAAACAGCGTGAGAAGGGACGTACGGGTTACATTATTAGTATTGATAAAAATAGAGAAAATTTGGAAAAAAAGCGACAACGACGATTAGATAGAGAAAAAGAGAGAAAAGGTAAGTGTTCAGATACTCCAACTACTTCAGCTACTGAAAGTAAGTTTTTAATACAACTATAATAAAATATACACATTAATTTGATTTTAATATTTATTCTATTTATTTAAGTGAACTTCGACATAACGAATTCTAATTCGGAAGAAGATAACAGTGAAAATGAGTTCGTCAAGAGCAAGAAACTAATATTTTAAACCCTTCAAAAAGAGCTCGTAAACAATTGTTGACTCCACGTTTAGCTGCAGCATTAGATAAATGTAAAATTAGCGAACGAGATTGTTTACACTTAATTATGCCATTTATGGAAGCTGTTTCTTTAGATCCGTTGACTTATGTTATAAATAGAACGTTTACAAGAAACCAACGTAATATTTTTCGAAAAATATTTACTGAAAAAATAAAAGAAAATTTTAGTACGCTGAATGCCCAAGTACTCACTGTACATTGGGATATTAAATTATTACACGATTTAATGGGCAGACCCGTAGAAAGACTGTCTATAATTGGAACAAGTACAAATATTGAACAATTGCTAGGAGTTCCAGAAATACCAGCTGCAACTGGAAATTTAGTAGCGTCAGCAATATACGAAACATTAGAGGACTAGAATTTAATAGAAAATGTTCAGGTTTTTGGTTTTGACACAACAGCGTTAAACACTGGCAAATTGAAAGGAGCTTGTACTATACTAAAGCAGAAGTTAGAAAGAAATGTATTATACTTTAGATGCCGACATCAAGTGTTCGAAATTATACTTGCAGCAGTTTTTACAAAATGTAGATTTATCGTATCTGGACCAGACATACCATTATTCAAACGATTTCAGGTTAGTTGGTCCAAAATAAATACTCAATATCTTATTCCGGGCATAAATAGTATGGGAGTACAAGAGATATTTAAAAAATAATTTAGATGACATTTTAATGTCACTAAAAATTGCTATTTTTAAAAAACTACCTCGTGAAGACTACCACGAACTTTTAGATCTGTCAATTATTTATCTTGTTGGTGTGCCTCCTGGTGGACTACATTTTAGGAAACCTGGAGCATATCACATGGCAAAGTGGAAAGATATTTTAAACAGGTATATGAAAAACATTCATGGTATGTTTATATTATTTATTTTTAATAAAATTCTTTTTAATTTTATATTTATTTTACAAGTTATTGATTGTGTTCAACATAATATCGAAATCACTCCGAATAGATCTGATAAGTCAAACGGAGATTTTAACGATGGGTATGATGATATGTGCGTTAAAATTCTGGACAATGCTGAAAGTGCAGGGCTATGCAATGTGACAAGTAAGATTTTTTTTTTATTATTCAATTTTAATAATTGTTTAGGCAATGCTCGCGCTTTTACCTATCACAGACCTAGCGATATATAAATAGCTCCTCAAATATATGTTTTGGATATACCAGCTGGACCGTCTAATTAAAATGCCTTCAAACGAAAAAATAAATAAATTAGTACCTGAAGATGGTGATGATCTCTGTATGGTTGCGATGGATGAATTTAAAAATGCACATAATGGGCAAGGTTAGTTTTTGTTATTAGTCAGAGGTAATATATACAAAATAATTTCGATCTAGTTACCTCATAATAAATGATACGTTTATATTATTCTTCTTTATATTTTCTATCGGCATTAGAATAAAAAACTTTTATATATTTTTAATTTTAGATTATTATACAACGATAAGTATTAAACGCATACATACAGAAAATACTCAAACTGTAGTGAAAGCAAAAAAACTTAAACTTCAGAAAGTAAATTTATTAGGATTCAAAGAAATTCAATCAGCCCATAATCGTATAGTCGTATGTTATTATTATAAAAATTTGAATAATATACAAAATTATTCAGAGTTCTACGAGTCCATCAAACCTGCATTGTTAGAGATCTTTAATACACACAATCTACTAATTAAGTTTAAAAAATGTATGTAATTAAATGTCGAGAAAATAGTTTCTGAATGTACTGATGTGTTATGGTCTCCCGGAATTAAGGCTAACCACAATACTTAGGGTGATACTTTGAGGACTTTTGGAAGTTATTAACCAATAGTCCAAAGGTAAAAAATTTAAAGTATTCTTAATTCTGGAAATATTTTAAATGAAAATATATAAAGATGTATTACTAATCTTAATGATATTGAATTTATGTTGGCTTTTACGCTTTAGACGAATCTATTACTAGTTTTTTCGCGTTTATATTGAAATATATCCAGAATTTATTAAAAAGAAAATTATAAAATTCAACATTCATATCATACATTTCAACTGAAGCAATATGAAAACGATAGAAGGATAGATTAATTTTAACTTCAATGAAGTTATACAGCTAGTTTTATATTATAATTTATAATTAAAACTTATACAATAATATTATACTTCTATTAAAATAAGACCATAGTCTATACTATTAGCTATAAATTTTACTCAGAATATTTTTTAATTTAAATTAAAATTACATAAAAATATAACACTTACACCATCTAAGTGGCAAATACTAATATCCGTTTTATTTAAAATTAATTTTCAGTCCAAATAAGCTAAGTGTTATTGTTTTCATATATTTTTACCATAATTCGAACATTGGGCAATTCGCAAGAGTCTAAGTCTGAAATATTGTTTAACCCGATCTTCAACTTGATATATGTCCGTGATGTTTAATTTTAACTAAATCATGTACATACAAAAAAATAATGTTCTTTTATATAATACTTATACTAATCCGAGATAATCTTTCAACCAGAATTTCTTTCCAGTACATCCAGGTCTTAAATTAAAGCTGACATTATTACAAAGGAAATAATTATCTAAAAAATACTTAAGGTAGTTTCTTAAGGATTTTTAAGGTAGGTTCTTATAAAAAACTAAAAACTTGCAAACTGTATTTTGCAATTTTCGAATTTTTTAAAATATGAATATATTTCATTAAATTCTTTAATATTGCTTAAATTCTCAATTGTATGTAGGTAAATTAATTTTTATTCGTGCAATTTTTTCTAGTCAAAAAATCGAGTTTAATAATAGGACAAAAAAAAAATAATGAATGGAAAATTATGGAATACTGTGGAGTACCTATTAGTGGCATTTAAAGGAATTATTTTCATTATGGGAAATTTATTACAAATAAAAAAAAAATAGTCAAGCATAGCACTAACATAGCCATAACTAGACAATTTTAGGGAGCTGGGTTATAATTATGACATTAAACAATACAAATATAAATTGCATCAATTTTTATTTTATAAATATTTATTATTAAAAAAAAAAAATATTAACAATTTTATCTATATTTAATATATATTACATGTATCATCATCAAATCAAGTCCTGAAAATATAAAATGTCTTTGCTGTAAACATTGTAAATATAACAGTGAATAGAAACCCATTTCTAAAAAATAAAATGTACCGCATCGATATATGTAAACTTATTTTTTAAGCATTGATGGTTATCGCTTATCATAAACTATACAATTAAATTTCGATTTTCATAATATTTTTATGGACTATCAAAAAACGAAAAACTTTAGGTACCTATAACATTAAAGTTCGTACGGGCCATGAAGTATGGTTATGGCGTAGGGTGCCAGTGGCGTAATTTGGTCATGCATGTAAGGGAGATGAAATGTTTGTACATTTTACCTATTACTCCCTCCTCCACAAAAAAAAAAAAAAAATAAAAAAAATTGGTTTTTTATTATAAGTTTTTCTTAATACAACCATTAGAACCTATATACATTAAAATAAATAATTATATAATATTTAAAATTTAAATATTCACATTTACGAATAGACATTATAGAAACTTTATTTCATAAGATAAATAGTATAGTATAGTTGTATCTCAAATCATAAAAAAAATCTACTTTACATGGCTTTAATTCCTAATTCATTAAGTACTTCTGTAGGATAGGCTATTTTTAGGGCGTATAATATTGTTAAAGGTGTGATTCCTATGCACGCGTCTAGAGCCGCGCGGCCGACGCGGCGCGATTTAATTTTAGCCGCGCAGGCACTACTTTGCTTGTTTTTAAATATAACCGATTCCTATGGTCGCGGCGGTCGCGTGCGATTGCCGCATGTGTCTGGAGACGCGCGGCGATGACCGCTTCGGAAGCAGTCAAGACGCACGAGCCGCGTGGCTAATAGCATAAATAGACACAAAATGTCTTCAAAAGTATTATTCACGATGGAAGAAAACATACAATTGGCTGAATGTGTTAGGAAACATCCATGTTTGTATGATCTAAAAAATGCCAACTACAAAGATCAACAAATAAGGGACAATGTATGGAAGCTTATATCAAATAACATGAATAAGAAAAGTGGTAAGTATACCCATTCAATATATTAATGAAATTTCAAAATGAATTCTTAATTTGTTGCATACTTGTTAGAATGACGTAATATCTAGTTGGTGTCTACAAAATTTGAATTATTAACATATAGACCTAATTATCTAGATTAAAATAAAATATTTTATCTTCATATCATATAACCTTAATGTATAGGTGCATGTATACTAGGGTGGCCCTTCGCCATATAGGTGATTTTTTTTTATAACATTGTTTTCAGTCTTACCCCCTAAATTGGTTCAAATATGTATACAAATGAAGTATACAAAATTGCATGTAGATAGATTAAGTTTAACCCGTGCCTCCCAGCCCTCAAAGTTCAAATATATGGTTTTTTTCAAGTTACCTCAGTTTTTTTTAAATGATTGACTGCTATCTCTTTGATATCATTTCTTACAAGAATAGATCTTTGACATTATTTATAGTAAATTAAATTTTCTATAATTTTTGTTATATACAGTTTTTTGATTAACGTAATATTTATTAAGAGAACTGATTATGAAATATCTAAGTTTTTAAAAAACGTAACAATTTAACAATATTACAAAATATCTAACATATTATTATATTTTTATCGTCTTATTTATTTTGGTAAACTGGTTTTATTTACTATCTGAAATAATCGCACTGTAATAAAATTATTTTATTTTATTATCTTGCCATATTTTAAAGATTTGAAACAGTTTTAAGAATAGACTACACTTTATAACTGATAGCAAATGTTTAGATATTCTGTATAAAATATTATGACGATAGATTAATACACTGCGGACCGCGACAGATAGCTAACTAAATATTGTACATTTTTTTTCATCATGGCTTCTACATCTACATCAAATATTATTCTTCGTGAAAAAGACAAAATATTTTTGATTGGTAGTGATTACAATCAAATTATTGGTAGTAAATTACCTTCAAAAAGACAGGCATTACGTGTACTTTTTTTTTAATATGCGTAAGGTAAAACTCAACCTACATGAAAGTGCAAAACTTGTTATACAAGAAATAGTTGTATTTTGGCAAAAGGCTCGCATTCCAGCGAGACAAGAATACAATAACATTAAGAAGCTGGAATCATTATACGAAGAATGGAGAACTTTACAGAAACATGCAGCGAGAACAACTGAAATTAATAAGAAAAAACAAGAATGTTTTGTGAATGAGTTGGATGATCTTTTTGATATTGCACATATGAATGCATTGGATATTATTAAAATAGAAATAGATCGACAATTTTTGCTATCTCAAAGAGAAAAGGGTAGAATTGGTTGTATGCTTGGTAGACATAAAAATTTACAAAAAACTGAAGAAAGAGTAATTACTCGGTTGGAAGCATTATGTAACTAATGATATGTTATTTTTTTATATGGACCAATTACGTAAATCTCACAACAGAGACGATTACAGAGAATTGTTGGAATTAGCTGTAATTTTTCTTGGTGGTACCCCTACTCGTGGCATATATTTTCAGTGTCCTGGTGCAATGCATCATGCTCGTTGGATGTCCAAGGCTATATATTCATTAAAAATATTTATGTTCCGTAAACAATTTAAATTAAAAAATTATGAAGAAGAATCAATCCGTACAATTTGTATATTTCTTATACGATTATATATTAAAGCTTGGTTTTGTGCACCTATTGCCGCTTTAGCTCCATTTCAA